>FIZR01020082.1:0-32190 GCA_900060175.1 Ferrisia virgata | reverse complement strand
AAACAGAAAAAAGCACATTTAGAACCTTTACTAAATGTGCGTGCCAAATTTCATCTCCCCCCCCCCCCATACTCAATTTGGAAGGAAAAATATGCGTGGAACAGTCGTGTTCAAGGTCTGAAAAGAAAAAAAACTTTCATTTCCTCTTCTTCACCCTGCCATTGACGTAGGAAGCTGATATTTGGATATGTTACATTGTTTTTGATTCTCTATCAATTGGTTTTAAATCGAACGGCCAAAAATGGTTTCTAGGATCCCAGAGCAGGTTTCGTTGATTCCCCCCCTCCTGTGCCATCCATTGTAGATCGATAGTCCATAAAAGCCTGGTTTTCATTGACAAAATTGCATAGAAAAATCAGCCCAAAAAATTAGTACTTCGCTAAACTGATTGAAATAAATTTTGAATGGAGAAATTTGGTTTACTATCTGTAAAATATTGAGCTCATGACACGATTCATACTTTTTTCCAAATAATGTAAAGCCCCCAGTGATGGAATTTTTTTTTCAAAATTTTTGAAATTCATTTCAACAGTTGAGTTATATGAACCTAGCAAAAAATATAATACTCGAAGCGAAGCACACCCCTGTTTTGCATAATTATTTCAGCATTCTTCTCCCTACTCTCTTAACAACTAAAATTTTGAATTGTGCTTCTAACACTCATTTTTTTTTTTTAATTTAAGCACATACCAATTACGAATATCGAGTAAAAACTGTACAATAGAAATGTTCATAACTTGAAAAAATTTGTTCGAATACTCTACATTTTTCCAATAGAAGAAAACTATGAGGGAAAAATTATTGAAAATAAAACACGAAAATTTCCAAAACGTTTGAAAAATAATCATGAAATATTATTCTTGCAAAAAGAATAGATAATGTTTTTAATATTCGAAATAGTTTTGTAAATAATAACTTCGATCCTTCTATCCACCTGCCAGTAAGCTAAAAGGTCATCGGAAATGCTTAATAGTGGGAAAAAAAATAAAAAATATGTTATTCACACTAGTTCCAAGTATTATTATTTAATTTTAAAATTAATCATAATCGTATGTAATATTTACGACTTGTTCGATCATCTGGCGAAGAAGATGTTGAAACATGTGATTTCGTTGACCCTTTGAACGGTGAGGAAAAAACGTTCAATTTTTTCAAACGCAGCGAAGTAATATACCACATATTTATTTATATTGGTATTTTACATTACAAATACGAGACTATACATATTATTATAGGTGTAGTAGGTCTAGGTACGTAATTCAAACATTAAAATAGGTATACGAGAATCACACGATATTTAAATGAAAAATAGTATACCGCTTTAACGAGCTGGCTGATTTCTGGTTTTGTGTGATTATGTCGCTGTTTCCATCGCCAGTACCCGAGCACATTGAAAAATGCCAAGAAAAAAGTAATAGGTACCTCGTACCTGTAAAAGGGGGAACCAAATAGATAGGTAAATAAATAACTAAAATGGATGAATAGAAGAATACCTAATGTACGTAGTAAGTACTATGGGTACGCGGTAAATGACGGAAGGAGAAGGGCAAGAAAAAAAAAAGGTGCTAGATACGAAAAAACGATAGCCAAAACAGTCATCGCATCACGGACGATTTAGTCTGGCCTGCGCGAATCCGGCATCGGCATGAATAAGCGGAACCGTTATCAAGGTGACAACTGTGTTTCGGCAGACTGGCCGAAAAGAATAAGACGAATGGCTGTGAGCTGCGAGAAGACGACAACAGCACCGCACTTGACCAGGATAATTTTTTAATTTGCATCTTGTATTGGAAATTGCTTCTTTATACACAGCAGATAGGTAAAGTCAGCTAGCTATAGAATTTTATTCTATAGCATAACGGTGCCGCGTGTTGTCCAGACTGATGCAGCGTACAAAATCTGAGAAACAGTCGAAGATGAAACGGAGTGAAATAAAAGCTGTACAGTGAGAAAGAAAGAGGATCGGCACCCGACGACGAGCACAGCACATCGGATCGGTTCGACTGTACTGCCGCAATTTACCTCATTTAATCGGATTGGCGTTCGTTGTAGTGGTCGCGTCGCGTTGTGTAGCTGTGTTTGAAAAGCGGATATAATCGAGCGAAAATTTCAACAAGAGTCTTTTAACGTTACAAGACAAAAGTAGTAGTCGTACAACACGTTGACAAGCTCCGTATAGATAGATACAGTAGGTGCTTTTGAGCACAATATACTTACTGTAAGTTGGATGGCTGGCCGGCCGTCTACCGTGCAAGCAGGCGAATCGGTAAATGGCAAAAAGATCACCGCTGATCGTTTATCACGTTTGATTGGACTAAAGCCGAGGAATACCTACTTACGAGGTGATGGTTGAATCTGCATTTCTAATACGCCGAGTGTACCTCGACATTCATCGCCGCCAAAATAGTGTGCGCTGAAATTGGAATAAAATTTGAATCTAGTAGATAGACAAGATGTCTAACAGTTCTGATAGTCAAACTGGTCCTAATAAGTCAAGCATTATTCAAGAAGGTAGTGTGGGTCCTGAAAAGCTAAGATTTTTGACTAATGTAATCTGAGTTAGCCAAAAGTTCAAGCTTTTTTTCAAAAATTCAAAAAAAACTCCCAAAAAAAGTGAGTCGTATTGTTAATGAAAATCAGGTCATTACATAGTACCAACCTATGGCGGATAGAGAGGAAGTATCAAAGAAATCCGTTTTGGAGTCCTATAAGACCATTAAAACTATTTTTGGTCATGCTAGATATATCTCACTTTACAGTTAACCATCAACAATAGGCCATCAAAATCTGAACTGTCAAAATCCTGATTTTTCAGATTTGGATGGTCTGGATGCCGATGACCTTAACATTGATGATCAATTGTCCCGGGCTGTTGACATCCAGATCATCAGCAGTTAGATCGTGTTTAGCAAAAAAGTTGAATGTTGTGAAAAAAATTTTAAGCAATTTTCAAAATTCCTAATGTGAAAAAGGAATCACGAATTTTTTCAAAGCTATTTCACTTTAAATGAAATTTGTACCTGTGCTGGAACCAAGGAAGTGATAAACCTGATGACATAAAGAATTTGGAGAATTTCGGAGCATTTTTTTTCTTAACATTCAAAATGACATTCAAGATGTTGGTACTTGGTAGTCCAGATATTGATGGTCAACTGGTGATAGCCCAGATCTTGGTGGTCCACTATTGTTGGCCAACTCTTGGTAACCAACAGCTGACTATCAACTATTGATGGTCAAGTGTTGATGGATTTGGACTGTCAAGAGTTCACTGTCCAAATCTTAATGATGCGGATGCTGATGGTTCACCATTGATTGCCAACTCTTGACAGTTCGCAGTTGACCATATTCTATTGATGGTCAAGTGTTGATGGATTTGAACTGTCAAGATTTGACTGTCCAAATCTTGATGGTGCAGCTTTTAATGGTCCACTACTGTTGGCCAACTCTTGGTAACCAATAGTTGACTAGCAACTATTGATGGTCAAGTGTTGATGGATCTGGACTCCAAATCTTAGCGATGCGGGTGGTGATGGTTTACTATTGATGGTCAACTCGTGACAGTCCACAGTTGACTATATTCTATTAATAGTCAAGTGTTGACGGATCTGGACCTTGAAGAGGTGACGTTCCAAATCTTGATGATGCGGGGGTTAATGGTCCACAATCGTTAGTAAACTTTTGATAGACCTCAGTTGATTATTGACTATTGATGGTCGAGCATTGATGAATCTGGACTGTCTAGAGTTGACTGTCCAAATGTTTGTGGTGGGGCTGTTGACGTTTCATTATTATTGGCTAACTCTTGATAGTCTAGTGTTGACCACCAACTTTTATTGATGTAGTGTTTTAAAATATGGACCATCAACAGCTGGATTATGTTTGACAAATAAAGCGAGTGTTATAAGTAAAAAAAAAAAAATGCTTGCAAGTTTTCAAAATTCTGAATGTTAACAAACATCACAGATGAAATTTGAACTTATGCTGGAGCATGGGGAGGTATTAATATCAAAAGATGTTCAGTTTATTCCTTTTTATTTTTTATCATTATTATTTTTATCGTCTCTGTCCATGGAATATGGAAATCATTTAATCAGCTCGACATCGTCCAAAATCGATCAAATTTAGACAATGGGTTTGAATTGTCAACGAATTTGATGATTTTGAGTGTGGATGACCCTTGGTCAAAATTCGGTTATGCCTAAATTTTGGCGGTAAATTTCAAAGAGTGTTTATTTTTCTGCCGACGGATAGAGAAGCAAAAATTGTGTAACATATCCAAAAATGAGATACGGAGAGGGGTCTCCTTTTTGAGCTTGAAAATCGGGGGTTTCCCCTAACTCCCCTTCAAATTAAGCTACGAAGTTGAAATTTGGTGTGTAGACTTAATATGGCCATAGATATGCTTTTTGGGAGATTCGATTTTTCAGACCCATTGGTACCCCCTTCTAGCTGAGGAGAAGTGGGCGAGTTTTCTTATTTTTTTTTGAGTTTGTACCAAACTTATCTCTTCTTTAAATCAAGCTAGGAGGTTGAAATTTGGCATATGTCTCAGATGGTGAAGAAATGGGAGATGGGTTCTATCCAAATGGCCAAGCTAAGTCAAGTTTTTTTTTGCTCAAAATGACATTTTTTCAGACACTGTAATAATATGTTGTTGTAGGTGAAGGTACTACTCCCATTGTTTTATAATAGGCTTATAAGGCCAAAATACGCTACTAATACTCGACCTAGTGTACCAATGTATCGAAAAATGTTTCACAAATGAAAATATGGCAAATGTACTGGATGAAAATTACCTTCCATAATATGTACATTATGTACTTAGAACATCGAACCGAAGCAATGACCGAGTTACTATTTCAGTATTGTGTACGTACAAGTAGCCTGTATACTATACTAAGTAAGTAGGTATAGGTACCTCTGCTTATATGTATGTATATATTTATATGTGTGTGTGTATGTGTGTAGTATTATATATGTACGAGAGAAAATAACATGTCAATAGTAGCGGCGTATATCTGTTAAAAAGATCCTATTGTTGTGTCGTTTAAGCGCAACTTTCTTGTCTGGACAGTCAGGACTATATCATTTGACTACTGCAATTTATTTCGAGTAACATGCGATCGTATACATACATTTATAGCCTACAGATACACATACAGATGATATGCAGATGTGCTCCCTCCGCTTGTTCCTATTCACATTACACACGCAGCGGTGATATCAATGGTGAGGTGAAAAGGTGGGAGGGATTTTTACGCAGTCTTCGCTATAGCATACTCGTACACATAAACACAATGGTCTTCGATACCGTTGCCGGATCTCGGCCATAGGCCTATTAGGTAGATTACTACACAATACGTATCCGTAGAAGTAAGGGACCAAGCCATTTACCTGTATTAAAACAGAAACACAAACTACCTAATAGATATATGGTCGCGATATTCGTACATACCTGTATATACGAGTACTAAGTAGATAGTGTCGCACTACGGCCGCCGGCCTATGCTGAAAACATCACGAATATATAGATTTCGAGAAACTAGCAAGAGTTTGGCTACGTTAATTTGGGATTATACCGCCTGCTCCTGTTGGCATTGATAAACGATTGCCGCGACTATTGATAATCTCACGTTGCGAGAAGCTGATCCAGTTGCTGATGCCGGGTATTGGCCTACGAAGATGGTGTTTTTCTTATACATTATCGCGGACAACTTTTTTCAATTTTAAGTATTTTTTATTCTTGTTATTTTATTTTTTTTCTAGTAGCGTGATTTTTTTTCTTTTCTCGGTGTGGGTATATAAATGTTGAGATGTGTGTACCATGTGCCTGTGCGTAAACCTTTACCTACCTACTACGTTAAATTATTGTAATTTATTTACATTTATGCAGGTATGTCCGAATTAATGGCGTGAGCGGCATAGAGCAGGGATGCGAAATGGTCAAGGTTGCGTGTATGTCCACTTGCGCTATGCAGTTGCAGCAAGTGAGTGTACGTGTATAATGAGTTCGCAATGATAGATGAAATTGAAGAGGTGTAGCTGAACGTGGCGGCGGTGTAGGAAATGACAGATTAAAGATGAGATTAATTTTATAATTGCGGATTGTGCTGTAGTGTGTATGGTTATACTAGCTTATTGGTATATTTTGTAGCCTGTCTAGATAATTGAATTTGGATTGTGTTTGATTTGGTGTTGCTGGGTTTACTCGTATGGAGAGGAGGAGGGGGTATGGTGATGTTAAAGTGATACCATTGAATACACGTGGCCCTTCATTTCTTATTTTAGCTTATAAAAGTAAACTAATGATTTCAAAAAATAAAAATATTGTTTTTTTTTTTTTTTTTTGAAAAAATTATGTGCTGTCCTCTCCTTTTATCTGTTTTTCATGTTCCGGATATCCGCTTACGCAATCTGTATAATGAAATAGAGGTTATTTTATTAAAAGATATCTTGTAAAGCCCCAAATTCACCTTCAATTTTCCAAAAATTTGAAAAATGTATGTGCCCAAGAGTTGAATAAATAAAATAAGTTGATGTTCAATCTTAGATATGTCGAATCATTATGAATCGATTTGTTACTCGTTATTTGAATCATTTTTCTGGTGGGTATGGACGTACAGGCATTCGGAGGGGTTGATCCAAAAAATATGCGAATATTCATACTCAGCGACCTAAAATTAGTAATTCCCTTTTTCATTTTGACCATAACGAGGGGGCTGCTGGTGGTGTGTAGAGGGATCGGATCAAAAAAATAAGCTGATAATTAAACTCATCGTCTTTTAATTAATAAGAATAGATATGTCACTTCACTTTTTCCATTTTTTTGAATTTCGATCGAAATTAGGAACCCCTCTCCCGATGCGGTATTTAGATCCTATTTCAAAAATTGAAAAAATTGATAAGTTAAAACAAGTGTAAAAAGGACTACTCGTGGTAATTTTCAGATTTTCAATGGTAGCTTTCAATTTCTAAACTCATCATGAAAAATTGAACAATTGTCCCAAAAGTTTGGCTCTGAGCGTTCAAAATTTTGAACATCAATTTTGAATCTCCTTCGAACTACCTATAAAACTGCACAAATAAATTTACGAGTCTAACCAATTTCGAAATATGAGCATTTAAAATTGAGCTGTTTAACAAAAAAATCTCGATTGTTTGAAAATTGTTTAGGCCATTCCTCCCTCTTTGCCCCCCTCTCCGTTTAAAGGATCAAAACCTCGATAACTGTGATTTTTCACAGCATCACCGAAAGAAACCCCCCATAAACATGTTGAGTGAAATTGCAATACCAAAGTTGATATTTAGGTGGTTTTGACTGGAAGTGAGCCAGGAGGATTGATGGGACATTTATGTGATAAAAGTGAGCATAGCTTTCAGGAAAAATTGGGAAAAAGACGACGAGAGGCGTAAAATGTGCAGCCTTAAATCGGCTGTTAAAAGGTGAAGAATTGAATGAGTACAAAAATTTCAAACTTCGTATAATTGTCCTGGGCTTAAAAATTGATTTTAAAAAATTCGATTTTTCGACCTATGGTTAATGAGGGGGTGGAGTGTCCATAAAATCTGTCTTGGATTCCTAAAAGCCTGTTGAGACCATTTTTATGCGATGATGCATAATCATTTTTTTTATCACCCAGCTCCCTGCTCCCCTCTCTTCCAATTAAGATCATTTACTTGACTGAACATCGATCACAATCGCTCAAATAGTGAGGATGATCTTGGGGTCAAGACTTGGTCATGTCGAAATGGGGGTGGGGGGGGGTGCTGGGAAGCAAAAATTGTTCGTGTTTGTACAAATCGATAGAGAATCTTAAATTGTGCACTGTATCCAATAACTTACCCTCTTTGTCTATGAGCAGGGGAAAGGGGGGCTTCCTCCTTTTTTTGACCTCAGAAATAGATTCTTCCACGCATATCTCCTCTCCAAACCGTGTGAGGGCATTGAAATTCAGTTTGTAGAATGCTCCTCATTGGCATATCTAGAAATGCCTTATGGAGGCGTTTCAAAATTTTTCCAAATGCTGGAGTAGTACATAAATTTTTTTTTGGAATGAGTAATGTAAGTTGTTTTTCTGGGTCTGAACTTCCAAAAAAGAAGTGATTAATTGGTATAAGTGTGCTCGCTTAGCGAAGCGAGAGGGAAATTTTTAAAAAATACAATTTTCCAACCATTAAAAATGCATTTTTTGAAGTTTTGAGGCAAAAAATGAATAATTTTTACGGTTTTGGCTCTCAATCTTGAAACAATATAAGATGAATATCAGCGATTTTTAATTTTTCTCAACGCAATGGTGGGAGGGGGAGGGGTTTGAAACCGAAAACTCCGGCCTTAATACGCCACTGGTGTTGTTTAATTAATTATCTACTGAACAAGTGGAGATTAGGAATATTTAATTTTCATTCCCAGTCGTTAAAAAAAATTAATTCAAAATATTATCAAGTTATGTTTTGATAGTATTAAAAAGCAGAATTAAAAAAAAAAAAAAAGAAATCAAAAATTACATCATATATCTAATTTTTATTTTACGTATTTATACATTTTTACCCGAAAAAAAAATACTTTAACAACGTTTATAAATAAAATCTTTACGAACGCGGTTCCATCATAAGGGGAAATTCATTTGAAAAACATTTGCATAAATTAAGAAAAGCTCAGCGACCATCTTTAATTTAATTTCAAAACAATCTCTAAGCAATATAAAAAAAAATCCCCTTGGGTACCGCATCACCTTATACAATACAATTTCGAAAAGAAGGAACTTTTTTCTTGACCCATCTTTTGGTTTATATTTAGCATTGTTCGTCTTATCCAAATACTTACTTATTTTCGCGAATATTTCAAATTTATACGAAGAAAAAAAATTCAAACACTTTATCCTCGAGGTTATTTTCCATTTATTTATTTCTTTTTTTTCTGTTTTCAAACCCGCGTATATCTTTCGCAGATACGGTAGGTAAGGGGTACCTACTTTTGTCCATATTCATTACCGATCTGCACCCTTGCTGTCAAGTTGATCTGGCAAAACCTGTGATATAAATCAGGGTAAAAATTCTCGTATAGCGACAACAATCACCTAAATAAATATTTACCACTCGTCATCTAATTTACAAAATGTTCAGCTCACGTAAAAATAACCCGATACAATTTGAGACGTATACGTATAAGAAGACCCAAGACGACGACGACGACGACGACAACGACAACAACAAAAAAATTCCATCTCAATCCGATTCGTTCCTTTTTTTTTCCCTAGCATCGTATTTGTCTCACCCCAATCCCCGCACCATGCCTCTTTTCAACCTCTTTGGCGTTGTAGGTACTGACAGTCGAATAAACACATCGCGTAGTATAGTACAAAAAGCTTCCAAACGATGAACATAACCTACCTACCTATCTACATAGCGTATACGTAGTGTACAACCAACGTAGTGGTATATATACGTCTAATCCTCGAATGAGAAATCTTTTATCAAAACGTCAACATTTGTCGTCGAACCGGAGACTTATTTTTTAGTACAAATATATATTACGACGAGTAGAGGTGGTGGTTCGGGTTCTGGTAACGTTAACGTTGGCTAGGCTATATGTACGGTGCATAAGGGGGTAACCATACGTTGGTATGGTGGCAAAACCGATCAAATAAATCTGGCATTTAACCCTCGTCTTGTAAGCAAGAACGTTAGGTACTGTCACCCGAGCGTCCTTTTACTCACAATTCTCGAAGGAGTTGAAAAGGAAAAGAAAGAAAGAAAAAAAAAACGAAAAAAAAAAAGATAAAGAAACCAATGTAAGTTTATTTATAGCGATGAAAGAAAAGGTAGGTATCCACCACCGCCTGCCGCCACTGTACGCTGCTGTAATGAATTATATTAATTTCACATTTGTACTTAATAAATTAACGGCACGCCGCCGAGCCGGACCGACTGACGCGAAAGAGCGACGAAGAAAGCAAATAAACAAGACGACGTCGTCGTCGTACTATTCGGTTGACGACGATGGTCGCGCGCACACCTCAGCCAGCATCTCTGTGCGGTGCGATGAAAAATTAATCCCAACAAATATATATAAAATATCTCTTACCGGGTCGTTATTTTTATTTTCCTTTCACTAATAATTTATAATACCGTACACACACACACACAAACTAGGTATATACAATACACAAAGCGAGTAACAGATAAAGATGATGAATACAGAGGATGAGGGGTTAAAAAAAAAAAAATGATAAAAAAAATAACAAGAACTAATGAGGACATATCTCGAAAGAAATGAGCTCTTATAAATTTTATATACAGTTGGGTTTATTTTTACAAAATTGATCATTCCAGTTGTCAACAAACGTTCTCGTGTTAAACGCGCGACAACTATAATAATTTAATCAATCGCCCTCGTAGTACGTAATAACCCTTCCCTGCCCACTTCGTCAACCCATCGCATCGTTGTCGTTTAAACATTTACATTTACCAAAAACGGAACTTGAAAAATCATTTACTTCCGTTAACCGGTGCCCGCGCAGACCGTAGGATGTGCTGGTTGGGTATACTTACTATACTCGTGTGGAATTTCACACCTTTAACACCGCCATAGGTTGGTATTTTTTTCACTTTAATGCCAGCAGTACTCCATCTTGAAGAAGAAGAAGGTGAAAAAAAAATCATCGTTCCGGCCAAGTGAATTTTTCCCGAAACCTTAAACTTTTGGTATGCGAGTGTTGGAGCGCATCTCGTTGTTCACTGCTGCAGTGAACTGATACGAGTATATTAATTCGATACTTTTTAATATACTCGCACATCGCACTACATACAGGCCTATACTTTTTCCAGTGAACGAATCGTTTCGGACAGTTTACCCTACACCAATTTGTATCCTCTACACGCGGTACTTTTGCTTCCCTTTTTTTTTTCACTATACTGTACAGGTAGACACCCCGGTTGGTATACTTTGCCATCTCGTAAAATTATATCTTGGTCGCCTTTCTCGTCTCGAAACTGCGCTCGTAGGTACTTCTACTTCTTACCTATACATTGCCTGTTCGCAGCTCCCATTCTTTTATTACACGTGGCGTACGTACAGCTCTCTTCCGTATCGTCTAAGAGCGGAATTTACGACTTACCGGCAATAAAAACAGAGAAGCGAAAAAACCTCCTTGAGAAAGGAAAGAAAAAAGTTTACGATGTTGTGCGGTTGGTCGTTCATTGCGAATAACTACGCGCCTCGTGTAGCCCGAACTACGAGCAAAAGAATGTAATACTTTTCGGTCTTATATCGTAGATATGGTATAAGTAAGTAGCCTAAGTATCTGAGAGCGAACTGGCACCCTGCACTTTATCTTTCATATTAATGAAGTTGTTACCGAAGGTCCGTCTTTGGGTAAAGTTCATTGTAGATAGATTGATAAGCGTGCCTCGAGTTGATTAGTACGAGTAAGTATTCGCTTGTTGGTTTAGTGGCCTGATTTTCTATGTGACTTTGTCGATGAAAAACAGACTATCAACTCACGGCGGATGGGAGGCGAGCGGAGTATCGATGACATCCGTTTTGAGGTCCTAGAAGACCATTGAAACAATTTTTCGCCATATCAGATACATTTTTTTTCCTCGAAATTAAAAATCATTTGGTTAGCTCGATACCGACCAAAATCGATCAAATTTGAGAAACAGGTTTAGATTGGTGGCGAAATTGATATTCTGGAGTAGGGTTGACCTCAGGACAAAATTCAATTGTACCCAATTTGGAAGAGGGGGTGTTGAGGGGCTTAACTCGTAAAAAAATGTTCTTTTTTGAGCCGATCGATATACAATCCAAAGCTGTATAATATATCCAAAAATGAGCCTACTAGGTCAATTAGGAGGGGAGATATGAGCGTTTCCCCATTTTTGACCTTAAACAGGGACTGTTCTTCTCCTGACACCCCTCCAAATTGAGCCAAGAAGTTGAAATTTGGTATACATACTTGACAAAGGCCATAGATATGCTGGAGGGGGGGGGGGGTCTCGGCTTTTCAGATCCATTGCTTTTTCTTGCAGGCCCAAAAATGTGGTTTTTTGCGCGGGTCTTCTTATGTTTTTAATTTAATTGAGCTGCGGAGAGGTGAGTGAAAAAAACTTTCTAAATTATATCAAATAAATATGGCACATTATAACTTAGGGTCTCCATCATGTTACCAAAATCCTCCTGCTCCCTTCCGCGATAACCACTTAACTAGCAGTAGATTTTATCCTGAATTTTCAAGTATCTCAAAAAAAGTTTATGTAAATGGATTTGATGGATGGTTTCATGGAAGGAAAGATCACAAGACGCAATTTTCCATTTTCTAAAAGAGCTATTTATCCCGATTTCTATGTCATGTGGCTGTTACGGTCTATCGGCCTACGACGGATGAGGGGGAGGGAGGAGTATCAACAGGATCCGTTTTAGAGTCCTAAAAGACCATCAAGACCATTTCTAGCGATGACAGATTTTGCTTTTTATTTTTATTTTTTCCCCGTAGCTAAAAATCCTTTGCTCAGGTGGATACCGACAGACATCGGTCAAATTTGGGAAGTAAGCTTGGATTGGCGGCAGATTTGATATTTTTGAGTGGGGAAGACCTTGGTTAGAAATTCAGCCATTTGAGAGAGGTGGTGCTGAGGGGAAAAATCACAAAAATTGTTCCCTTTTGTGCCAATCGGTAGAGAAATAAAAGTTGCATACGTATCCAAAAATCAGCCTCATAGGTCCAGCAGGAGGGAAGATACGAAGGTTTTTCTTCCTTTTTGTTCTTGAAAAAGAGCTGTTTCTCTCCTATCTCCCCTGTAAAGTGAGCTAGGATGTTGAATACCTCATCCAACTGAATTAGGGAATGAGGGCCGCCAAAAAAAAAAGGAAAACACTTGATAGCGGGCATAGATGTGTCTTTTGAGGGTTTCGACTTTTCAGACGCATTGCATCCCCTTTCAGACCCGAAATGTGGTTTTTTGGGCGGGTTTTTTTATATTTTGAGTTTTTTTTCCTCGCATTACTCCCATCCAAATTTTGGTAGGAAATTGAAATGTGGTATGTGGATTTAGTACGTAACTACGTATAGGTTCTAGGTGTACCTTTTGGGAGGTTTCGATATTTCTGCTTCATTTCATTCTCTTACAGCCCAAAAAATGTAGTTTATTGGTCGGGTTTTTTTATATTTTGAGTTCATTTCTCTCATAACTTCCCTACAATTTTATTTGCATGTTTGAAATTTGATAAACAAATTCAGTATAGGTCTTAGATGTGCCTTTTTTGGAGGTTTCATTTATTCACGCCAATATATACCTGTAGCCCTACCATTGTTCAAGAAAAAACATCCTAGAACTCTCCTTTTTTTATTCCACGAATGGATCATTCGAATATCTTCTCAAGTCATGAAAATCAAGTTCAGCTCTTTGAATGTTCAACTCGTTCGTCCAATCTTATTTTACAGTTTTTGTTCTCTCCTCCTATCATCTTCCCAAAAAGTCAAAAATTGATGCTGGATGATGAAAAGGAACTTATAGTGAGTGACCTAATGAAGGAATCAGCGTAATTTCGGTGCTAATACTCCACACGGGGGGGGGGGCTCTTTCAATTTTACAATAATTACGATTTTTCACCAAATAGCTCAAAATTGAAGAAAATTGGTTAAACTTGAAAAGAATTTGTTGGTGTGATTTTATACGGAATCTAAAGGATATTCAAAATTAATGATCAAAAATTTGAAAGCTCAAAGTTGAACTTTTGATTTAAAAGCTAGACTTTTCATAATGAACATAGAAGTTTAAAGCTGCCATTCGAAAATCTGAAAAATTACCACGAACAGAACTTTTCATTTTTGTTTCAACTAAGTAATTTTCATAATGGAATTCCAACCCCCCTAGGGGCCAGTAGAGTCTTGGATTTTGATCAAAATTCAAAAAAAAAATGACGTGACGTATCGAATGTAACAAATTTGAAGACACTGAGTTTGAATATCAGTTTATTTTTTCGACCCAACCTCTCTAAACTCATCTACTAGCCTTCTCAGTGTTATTAAAATTCATAAAAAAATGGAAACAAAGAAATCAGTATTATTGATTTTTACTAATTTAAGCTTGCTGAGTTTCGATATTCACTTATTTTTTTGATACGCCTCCTGAGTGCTCCTATTAAAGTGAAAAATCACAAGAAAAGATAAAAATCAGCATGCGGCATATCGAATCTTACTATTTCAATATTGCTGAGATCGAATATCAAATTATTTCCTTAATCTGACTCCTCCTATAAAATGATTTGTCAGTAGTTGGTAACTCGCCATTCGTTTATAATTTTACCTTTTGGGCCGATTTGTGAGATTAGCCTAAGTTTAATCACAAAAATCAATGGTGTCATGGATAGGCCATCAATTTAGAGTAAACCGCTGGCATTGTTGAACCTAATCGCTTAATTAATAATTTTTCATGCTTACTTTAGTATACGAATGTCCTAGTCTAAAATTCCAATTTTTCAAAACAGATAAAATACGGCTTCTAAGCTAATTAGGAAATCAAAGAAAAAAATTTCGATGGGAAAAAAGAGTCAGCAACTGGTGGAAAGTAGCTTTGAACAGGTTCGGAATTTTTTTCAAAACATGTAGTTCAGCTGTGAGGGCAACAATACTGGTAAAAGATAGGGTTGGTATAAAAGTAAAACGTATATATTTTTCAACATTTTTTCATCACTACAGACGGCATAGTTGACAAAAATACAAAAAATTTTCCTCCCAACGATCAACTGTTGGAAAATTTACTCCCCAATATTCTTCAAATTTTTGGCAATTTTTGGAGGGTCAGTGAGTAGCACGAAGGAGTCGTATTCAGAATGTAAGGAGTGAGTTTTGCAAGTTGAAAGAATTTCGAGCTCATTTCGCAACTATTGTGACCCTGCTGCTGGCAAAATTTCAAAAAAAAAAAAAAAAAAAAGCAAAATTCAACCCATCCGTTACTTCTGCTTCCCTGGTAATGTACTGGATATATTTTCTTTTGTTGTTGTTATTGTTCTTACTTCAAATCAATAATCACTGTTTGATCGAGCGAGCTTAGAAAACTTCTTCGGATCTGATTATTATAAATTCTGCCAGGAAACTTATACGTATTTCCATTATCTCATAAAGCGTTTCTCATCGTCGTAAAACCACCGATGAAGATTCGCCTACGACGAGAATTTTTTTTTTCTTCTTTCGATTATTAGTCATCTATTGTACATAAGTACCTATGTGTAAATGATACACGTGTTCGAGATATTATACAATGTAGGTATCATACCCGGCGAGCAAATACATTCTGGTACCTACACGAATACGTACGATACGTTCTTTGCGAACGCGAAAATACGCTTATTCGAGACGACCAACGACCACAGCCAGAAGAAAGAAATGCGAATACGATGGCACGGGATGCTGGGGGCGGGTGGGTATGCGGTGGCGGTCTGTTTTATGTGCTGTACTTGATGCACGAAACTCGTTATTTGTTCGCCTTGAGGTATTTGCCTTTATTTAAAAAAAAAAATAAATAAATATGAGAATTTATTAATAAGCAATCGAGAAACATCATTTATACTCGAAGAAGAAAGAGAGACAGAGAGAGAGAGAGACTAGTGAGAAAAATACTATATACATGGTACATGGATAGATAAAGAGGAACGAAGACGAAAAGAAAATATTTCTAAGAGACGGTTCGGCTCGACTCGGTTCGGGTTTTGTAATTTGAAATTTCGACTTCTTCGGGCGTGTGCACAACGTACTGCGAGTAGTGTAAAGGGTAATAGAACACGCCAGGGTAAATCACCATCTGAAAAACAAATGGTTATAAAGCCACTTAATGCGTACCAAAGCCTTTAGCCTTATACTACAAAGGTCGAAAGTTCTCGCGGAGATTTTCAAATTTTTCATCTCGTCGGGCGTACCATTGACGCGACCTCGCTACCGTCGCCCTTTCTATACCAAAGGGTAACTGATTATTTCTCATTTGAAATTCGCGTTTTGCTCCATACCTTCGCATCGTATCGCATCAAGGTACCCACTACGTAGACGTACCTAACCTACGTACTACGTACCTTGTACAAATGTTGTCGGAACGAAATAAACGACCATTTTAATTCGATAACATTATAGCTCGCGGATAGGGGTGCGAACGAGGCAAAAACGTAGCCTTTTTGTGATACAGAACGGGCCAGCTTCATTTATTAAAATGGTACATGCTCGGCAAGTCTAAGTAGAGAGTATTTTTCCTCGATTTTGCGTATACTTGGTATACTAAGTATACCAAGTATACGTAGTAAACATACACCGATGATTAGATCGAAAAACTAGCCCGAGATTTTCTTCGAATACGATACGATGTGATGCGAAGACGACAACAACGACGATGCGATGGTGGTTCTTTATGCGTCGAGTTTTTGCCCGCTTCGTCCACCAACGTTGTTATTAGACTTTCCATAACGATATTCGTAACTTTGTTTTCTCGCTGCAATCTCGATAATTAAAAATCCGAACTGAAATCGTATATTTTTACTGAGATAGGCCACCGCGCCGAATACTTTAGTCGAAGACATTAAATCGAGAAGTCGCATTCCAGCGAAACTTACGATTGCTTGCTTTTAGCACCGATTCGGTACCTAGCTAGGTAGCTAGTAGCTACCTACCTATTTTATCTATATTTTTAAATTTCACGCTAAAGTAGAGCAGATACGTTATTTTATATATCGTTTTATATTAATTGCTCGTCTATTCGGATAAGATATCCGGTATTTTATTTTTTAGCCAGTATTCGTACAGTTTTATTTTTTTTAATTAAATTGGATAGAAATTTCGTAAAATTGTGTTTTAAAATGCTTATTTTTAGTTTGATTTTCTCTATTATTTTGTCGAGGAAAAACAAGACTACGACCAACTAGATATGACCCTACAGCCAATGCGTGGAAAAAGGAGGGCGAAGAAATAAAAGTAAAATAATTTTAGGGTCCCAAGTAAACTATTGAGATTGTTTTTAATCGCGTCGAATTTTTGTTTTATTACACCCCCCTCCTCCTTCTCTTCCTCCATCATTGAAGAACAAAGTCGTTTACTCGGCTAAATACCGAACGAACTAAATCCCTGAGTATACTTAGATTAGAGGAGAGGTTAAATATATCTATTTGAGTGGGGATAACCTTGAACATAGACACACCCAGAATTTTTTCAAGGGAAGCGCTAAATGGGCTGAAATTGAAGTCCGAGCGCAACGAGGGCAAAATTTTGAAAAAATTTATTTTTAAACTATAAAAAGTGCATTTCTTGAAGTTTGATTTTCAAATTTTTGAAGTTTCATTCATAAAGTGATGGGCATTCAACTATTTGGTTGTTAAATTCTGCGTAAATGTAAAAAATTTAAATTTTTTCAAGCCTATGGCGGGGTTATAGCTTTTGTAGTCTCAGTACCCCCCCCCCACTCCCTCTGAGTGTATCACTGATCTCGAATCAAAATTAAGCCATGTCCAAAACTTGACGAGAGAGACAGGAAGAATCAGTAATTGCTACAATTTGTTCGTTCTTGAGCCAATCGATAGGAGATCGCACGTTGTATTATGAAATTCAAAAATCAGCTTTCTAGAGCCAGCAGCAAGGAAGCGCAGTGGGGGGTCAAAAATCTGAAACTTGGTCGTTGAAGGTTTTTCGAGACCCTGAATTCATTTTCGAAAAATTTTCCATCGTCAAATTTATAGTAAAGTCGGAGGAAGGAATCAAAATTCAATTTTGAGCAAACTTTCGATCGAGGTATCAAAATGTTTTTCAGCCTTCTAAATTTAGTTCCGAAATTATTTTTTCAAAAAGTCTAAGGCGAGGGGAGGATTCAAAATTGAATTTTGAGCAAAATTTCGAGTAGAGAGTAAAAATTTATGTTTCTCAGTTTTCTGAATTCCGCCGTTATTTTTTTCGAAAAAGTCCAAGGGAGAATGATCAGAGAGGGATTCAAAATTTAATTTTGGGTGAAATTTCGAGTTCCGCCATTATTTTTTTAAAGAGTCCGAGGAGAGTGAAGGGGGAAAGGGGGGAAAATTTAATTTTTAGCAAAATTTCGAGTAAGATATCGGAACATATTTTTTTCAGTATTCTGAATTCAGTTCCGACATTATTTTCTTGAAAAAGTTCAAGAGAGAGTGATTAGAGAGGAATTCAAAATTCAATTTTGTGGAAAATTTCGAGTGGAGAGTCAAAATTCATGTTTCTCGAGCTTCTAAATTTAGTTCCGACTTTATTTTTTCGAAAAAGTCCACAAGAGGGTGAGGAGAAGGAAAGTTCAAAGTTTAATTTTGAGAAAAATTTCGAGTGGGATGTCGTAATGTATGTTTCCCAGCCTTTTAAATTCAGTTCACGCATTATTTTTTGAAAAAGTCCAAGAGGATTGAAGGAAAAGTGGTCAAAATTCAATTTTGAGCAATATTTCGAGCGGGGTATCAAAATGTATGTTTTTTAGCCTTTTGAATTCACTTTCGAAGTTAATTTTACGAAGAAAAAAACATACAATTTGATATACTGCTCGGAATTTTTCTTCAAATTGAATTTTGATCCAATCCCCTCGCGTCACTTTGAACTTATTCGAATAAATAACGTCATAATTTTGACATCCAATTCGGAATTTCGCTTTAGATCGAATTTTGACCCCTTCAGTACCCCCTCCCTCCCTGAAAATTGTTTGGCATTAGTCTGATCCCTCCGGCTAAGAATTAAAAAATCCTTTAAATTTCACTCCTTAATTCTTTACCCACTGCTAATCATCTGACAGATTAAATATTTCTAAAAATGTAGTTTTGGGTAGCTAAAAATCAAAATTTTTCAAATTTTTGTCTTCGTGGCCTCTTGGCTTTATTTTTCAGCTTCGCTTGAAATTTTTAGCTCTTCTCTGATCTTTCTAGTCATAATTTTCTGATTACTCCACTCCTTTAAATGCTCTACGATTACCGAACCTATCAGTTTTATTGAAGTGATATTTAAGAAGTACTTATAGAGAGTTTATTATAATAATCTCTTCTTCAGTTTTCTTTTTTCTTTTTTTTTTTTTCGCTTAAAGTATCCAGTTTTTTTCTCAATTTTTATGTTTTCCTCATTTTTTATTACTCATATTCTTTATACGTTTGTCTTATTCTACCTCCACAGTTTTACATACCATCTACCTACATACTTTCGTCTCACCATTTCTACTTCATTAATTCTGGGATACGTATAGTTTTTATTTTACTCAATTCAAAAAGTCTTCAATGCATAAAACCAGCCAGCAGCATAACCTACTCATGGGTTGGGTACTGTGCAGGAACTTGAGTAAAACACAAATATTAGAATTTCTTCGCCTCAACGCCTCACACAGATCAATGACAACTCATCTATAATAAACCAAGTCGACGAACGAAAACCGAAATAAAAAAATAAAAAAAAATACAGTAAAAAAAACACTAGTAAACTTTTCGTATTTACCTTTAAAGGGTAAAACGATCCTATGTTATATATACGTGTCCCAAAAATACGACGATATCATGCTGAGTGAGAATTTAGTCTACGTTTACTTATATAAATGATATTCAAGTCTCATTCGTCGCTTCGTTCTTCGATGTTGAGAGAAAAAGAAACTCATCTAACAAAGATAGGTACCTAGACTTACGTACGAATATACTTCGTATGCTGCATGTACCAAAATATTACACACACGAAAAAAGTATACGATTACGAAACGATGTAAAACGCTTAATAAAGCCGTATTTTTTGTTTTTTGTTTTTTTTTTTTTTGGTCCCATGTGTTAGTCGATCGAGAATGAAAAACTATATACATATAAGTTGGAAACAGGAAAACGAACGTATGTGTTATGTATATATCGAAGATACGCGCCCACGAATAAATTAAACGTAAAGGGGTGGGAGGAGTGTATTTTGTAGGTATAAATCTGTGTATGTCTATGTCTATGTCTATGTAGTATACTTAAGTGAAGAAAAAGAATGCGGTTATGTATTCGTACAACGCAGCGATTAACTATTTCATCGTAGATCGAAGATAAAAGTAATTTTGTCGTTTTATACGAAAATATAGTCGAGATTAAACCTTAATCATGGTTAGAAGAATGCTCGGTAAAGCGTGATGTGATTCCTCGACCAATATACTAATTTGTTTGTTGGTTCGTTGGGTGCTTCTTGGTGTAAGAGAAGAAGATATCGTACACATTTTGCGAATACGTGAGACATCGAAACACGCTGTGGGCAAAAGTGATATTGCTTGCCTAGAGGAAGGAGTGTGAAAAAAAATAACACTATCGAAGAGTAACATTCGCTTCTTTCAAAAATTACTATATTAATAAAATGGTTTGAACTTTATGTGTGAAACCGTTACGGTTTGAGTCTATGGTAAGAGTACGAGTATTTGGTACGTAGGTATAAGAATCAGGTTTCCAGGTTTCCGTTATATTATGTAGGTAATCGAGATGCATTAATTTCATTAGATGTGCAATTACCTTTTCATGATTTGGGTGTTTGAGGTGTGTAATTTGATGAGCCGGAACATTGGTATCGAATTCTCCCCCCTTTCCCCCTCTCGTTTCTTTGATTTGTTTTGTTTCACTTATATACTTCGATATACGTGAAGAAAAAAAAAAGTAAGTTACTGTGTGAAAGAATTATTACTATGTAAAAGTATCTTACCATCTACCTTTGTTTACCTGAGTTTACCTATCTGGACTGAAGAATATTATTCTTGTGTTTTATGTTTACAGGTACGTGAACGTGTGCTCTATTCTTGAAATACTCGTAAGCTATGTCGCTCAGCAATGGTATACCGACACGACGTATATTCACTAAAAACGGAAATAAACCGTAAAGAACGCGAGAATTTTGGTAAATTAACTCATTAAATTTGAATTATAGTTTTATAGAGGTGATTTCTAGCCTTTTTCTTTCTCTCTGATTGCTTCTATTTAGCTCGTTATGTATATTTATTTCGAGTACCTTAGTTGGTTTTTTTCTTTCTTTTTTTTTTTCGTCGTCCCAGTCCCAGTCACAGTCGACGTCGTCGTTGTAGTGTATTTATTTCTATATACGAACTAGAATAGTATAGGTAATTATTTTTTCGTTGTCTACGAAAGAGGAGGAAAAAAAAAATAGTAGAAGGCAACATATTAGACGCGTTCACACTGAGCGTGTTTTTTAGTCCGATCGAATATATCATGACAGACAGATATAAATGAGACGTATACCAAAGGAGACGCCGGTTGCTTGTTGCATCTATCTCATTGCAGCAGCGCAGACCAGTTAGTGAAATAAGAGTAAAATATATATACCTAGTATTATGTATGTATAGTATAGCTTATACTAGCTTTATATTATCTAGATCTTGCTATATATCTAAGAGTGAATTTTACGCCGATTTTAGATGATGAGATGTGTGGTTAAAAAGCAGTTTGAAAGAGAGCGAAGTGTGGAGGAGAGTTAAATCGCACGTTTAAGTTCAGAATAAAGGTAATATCTACATAAGTCGAGCCTTTTGTAGGTATTTGAAATAGCCATTGCTGCTGTTTGGAAATTGTAGGCGTATATAATGGTGTTGAATATATCTTGTTGTGTGACTCAGATGCAGACAGATATGTAAATAGAAATAATTGAGATATTTAAACAATATCAAAATTTTATAATAATTTGCGATCATACGTTAGTCTCTTGTATACCAGAGCAGCATGGTGCCTTTGATTTTAAACTGAGTTGCTTGTTATGGAAGTGTTTTTTTTTTTTTTTTTTTCTGTACGTAAGTACATGGTGTGAGTAAACTTGATACATTTGATTCGTAATTGGTAGTTTATTTTAGTAAAAGTATAAAAAAATCCAGATGTCTGGGTCACGATTGTAATCAACTCTTTTATTCACCTCACTCATCAGGATACCATTACAAATATTCTTTGAACGATGAAATCATGTTTAAGGTTTAGTAGTTCAGTTTCGGTTTCTGGGAAAACCTGGCTAAAAAAAGACAATATAACAATAAAAGAGGCTTTGCATTAGTTACCTATGCAGTACCCTGGATATTGTAAAGTCGCCATTAATATTATGAATTATTATATTAAAATTTTTTTTTTCTATTTTTTGTTGGATTTTTGTCATTTTGGGAAATGTCAAGGTTGCTTAAATTGCTACATTTTCGCTACTGGAAAGTTCGTAAGATCAAAATTAGAAGTTAATTTTCAAGCGAGTAGTTGAAAACCTTCAATGGCATACTTAAAGTGTATGATAAATAGATACTGAATCCGGATGCCAAATTTCAGCTTTTTGAGCTCAACTTGGAGGGGTACTAGGGAAGGTGCAGGTTAGAAAACAAAAAATCAACTTAAAATCTGATACACTAAAATGCCTCTCTGCAGGTCACAGCGGAAAGGAGATTACAGAAAATGTTTGTAAATAGTTACTCGCCTAATTCCCGCTAGAGAGCGTTGATACTCGGCAGGAAAAGTTAGGATCTTCTTGTGTTATGAGGGTGATCAGCTAATGTGACGTCATGTAACATCAGATAGTTTACCGTTATTGTTGTTATTTATTGATAAAAATATTATCAACTTTCATTAGTTGAGGTGAATTGAAATCAGCAGCACTCTGTAGCGGAAAATATGTCAGCAATTATTTACCAAATCCTTTCACGTCTGTGCCCACCACCACCAGTGATACATCTGGGTGTTTTAGTGTCAATAGTGGGGTGGATCGATTGCTGTAAATTTTGAAAATTAACCACGAGTAGTGCTTAATAGTTGTGAAATAACCTCAAACTAATGTGGTAAAAATTCCAGCCCTCAGAATTCAAATTTACCATCCCCAGCCAAAGCTCAACGCTAAAAAATTTCAAAAATGTTCAAAAAAAAAAAAAATTTGAAAATGTTTTACTAAAAATAGGTTTAATATTGTTATTTATACCCACAATAATCAAAGATAATTTTTCATCTCTACCTTACTCACTTTTTGAGGGATACCAGAAAAATGTTATTTTTCACACTTTTCGAAATATTTTAAAATAATTCGAGAAAAACTAGATTTTGAAAAAATTTCAATTGAAATGAGTCAAATACAGTCGTTTTAACTCATCTAAATCATTTTCAGCGATTTCTTCCCTTCCCTTACTTTTTCGAGTAGTGCTTGAATATCTTCATTTTATGAGAAATGGCTACATTATTTTCCTTGATTTCTTATTCTTCAAATAAAAATCAATAGAGATGAAAAAAAAACCTCTAATGACTGCGGTACATTGAGTGTGCTATACTAAATCTATGCGTATCAATTAAAATTTTTTCATAATTGAATTTTTTTCGAATAATTTTAAAATATTTTGAAAAGTGTGAAAAACAACGTTTTTCTGGTATCCCTCAAAAAGAGGATGGATATGAAAAATTATCTTTTTTGGGTATAAATAACAGTATTAAACCCATTTTTGATAAAATTTTTTGAATTATTTTTTTCAATTTTTCAAAATTTTTGGTAAGTATTTTTTTTAGCTTTAAACTTTGGATGGGGATGGTAAATTTGAACTTTGAGGGCTAAAATGTTTACCACGTTAGTTTGAGGCCATTTCACAACTGTTAAACTCTACTTTAGTCTATAAGTGAAGAAGTGGAGAAGGGGTGCTCCTGAGCGAGGAATTTAGTTTTTTCAAATTCAGAAAGAGCAAAAACTTCGTATTTCTCCTGCCTCCCTTCTTAATTCTTCTAACGAGGGAAGTACCAAAGCTGCCTTTGACGGATTTGAATGAAATCTCGTCTAACGTGTAGTTTGTGGGGGGCATAATAAAATATCCAAATACTAGGTACGTTGGCCTCTTGTAGCTCACAGCTCCTGTAATGTCGAGATTTAGTTAAAAAGTCCATGTGACGTTTTGAGTTTCTTTTTCTAAGCGCTCTTCAATAATTACAGAAATGAAGTATAATTCAGTCTCAAGATTTATCGACCTTATTTGAATTACATTGGAAAAATTACATGTTTGACGAATGCATCTCCTTCCACGATGACTGTGGGCAAAAAATCTATACCATTTTTTGTTTTTTTTCAACAAGAGCTACAAGTTGGTCAGGTTCGATGAAAATTTCGCCAAAAAAATTCCCCCTCCATTTAAAAATATAATAAAAATCAAAATTTGTATCCCCTAAGCCTGGACTTATAATCAAAACGGGCATCTAGCATTTTGATATTTCATTATGCACCCCACGATCAACACTTTGGTCAACATTTTTTTTAAATTCGCGAGGAATAGTTGCGGTGTTTACCTGTGAGATACTATTTCAGTATATTTTTCAACATTTGATTTTGAAGCGAATAATTTTTAAAAACCACACCCCTCCCCCTCCAGTCAGTGGCATGTTCAGCACACACATTAGATCTTGGATCACAGAATATTGAAATATTCTGAATAAACTCGTTAAGTACTGGCAGAAGACGATTTTTTATCTCGTCACAAGGGGGGGGGGTAGTGTAGTGAAATAATGGGTGATGAATAATGGAAAAATTATTGGTTAAAATTTATTTCATAAGAATGTAGTACACCCTCTTGCCCCTTCACAAACAACATATCTAAAATCAGAGTAGAGCATCATCTTTCCATTCATGCGTCCTAAACATGTTATTCCCTAGTAACTTCGTTCCAAATCAAAATACATAAAAAATGTCAAATTAAAAAATGCAGCTAATTAAATTTCCACTAAACATGATTATTAAACATGTTCCTCATAAATTGATAGGAACCTCGTAATGATATGAAGTTGTCATCGAGTGTTTATATACACTTGCTGCTTTAAAATTTATTTTATGGCGTTCCTGTCAGTTATTGAGAAAAATATGCGATGACCATTTTCATTGGAAATTTATTCAGCTACATTTTTTGAATCTAACTATTTTTTTATATCTCATCTAGGAACAAAGTTATTGGTAAAAACGTTTGTATTTAGGAGACTTAAATGTGAACATTGAAAGAGATGCTCCTGTTGGATTTTGTCTAATTTTGGATATGTTGTTTAGGGGGTAGTATACAGGGCATGAGTCCACTTGTGTCACAGTACGTCTTGTCACGTCACCGTGCAGTAATATATATAAAAAAAAAAAAACATTCTTTGTGACAACTTCGAAGCAATGCCCTGCTTACAGGGTTTGCTAAAATTTTCCAAATTTTCAGTCAAAATGTAGATAAAACGTAGTAGACTTATCATTGACAAGTTTGCAAAAATTCGTAGCTTGTTTTTATTTCAAAAAAACATGAAATCTTGTCGCTAAGTAGCCGCATATTGCGGTACTTTATAACTTGATGCAGTACATTTATACCTATCTAATTATCTTTATAAATCGTTTGTTAGCTTAAATTAAAAACACGTATCTAATCTATGTAGGTACTAAGAATAAACCAAAGATAATTGTGAAAATCTTACAAACCGTTTGAATTAATCGTTTACGATTTAAATTTGATTTGCCAATTAAGGTGAAATAACGAGCGTGTAAGTAAATAAGATACGAGTAAAATCTCTGCAGCATGTTATTCGTATAGTTATATTTATTAGTACGTTCCTTATACTTACTCTTATTTACCTACACAAACATTCATACATACCAGTCCATAGAGAATAACGTGTCGTAGATAGATACTTCGTGCATCTATATATATATTATCTACAACATAATTCGATTATCGTAGTAGTCGTACGTATATGTTAAGAATGATGGATAGATTTAAATAGAGCACGAATACCAGGTGCAAAGGAGCAGAGTAGAGGAAGCAGAGTATATAATGTAAAATTTCACACAAAACAGATCTTTATAATATTTTACAAAATGTAAATTACACGGGGGGTAAACGGTAAACGCGCAGCGGTAATTAACAGCGAATAAATTGTTTTTTACGGTGAAAAATTTACTCGATTTATTTTATCATTCCCCACCCCCCTCTATGTTTTGTACACTTGCCTCAACAACAATGTTAAATTAACGTCAAGTAAAGTACTAAACGTACGTATAATAATAACGCTTTACCGGGCATTATTGCTTTTTGAAAAATAAATTTCAAATATCGCTTTTTTTTTTCTTTTTGATTACTTTGGAAGTAATTTAACCGAAGATTCGTTTTATTAATATACCTCTTTTACCGCATCCAACCATCGTCTACTTAGCCACAGCAATAACCATCTTCGTTGTTTTATTTTTCTCGATCGTTCTCTTTTTTTTTTTCTGAATTCTAAGATAGTGTTATTAAAGCGTTAGTTTTTTTTCTTCATTTTGGTCGAGCAACGAGTCTCCGCGCATAGAAAAAAAAAAAAAGGAAAAAAGAAATACCACCAGGATTTTCCTTTCTTCTGTGTGGCTTCACTTATACAGCATAATATTGTACTACGTTTCCTTAATTACTGAAATGGGATTTCATAACGAATGTTTTTTGATCGTTCGTTGCGCAAAAAGCACCTTACGATCATTAAAAAGTTTAATGATTTTTATATTTCGTGTTTTTTTTTTGTTTTTATTTTTTTCTCTCTTCATTTGGTCCTCGTTCGGAAAAAGATGCTTTTTAAATACAAATAGAGAAGCGGTTGCTCGAGTATGAGTACGCGATGGTAGTGGTGTTTTGCGAAGAAACACAACATTATAGATAGGATAGGTCTGTGGTGCGGCGAAGTGGCGCGACCTGGCGTTTATTATACGTCGTAAATTTGGCGCTTGTTTTCGGGGGCCCCCTTTTTAATTAATATAATTAACGCGGTATACGAAACAGCGGTGTTCTCGTAGTCGTAGGATAAATTGGACGATGCGATGTACTATGCTCACAAGAGAGTAGGAGAGAGAGAGTGAGAGAGAAACAAAGTGAGGTAATGTATAGTATTTTGAATTTCGATGTAAACAAAAAGCTGCGAAGCAATACTCTCTATAAAGTATATGACGAAGAAGGAACGCGAATCGGAGGGGGGGGGGGGTAATTTTTAACGACGTAATTTTCGTTAATTCTTCACCTGGCGACGACGACGACAAGTATAACCAACCAACTAAACTAACGAATCTACACGATGTATTTTTATTGTAGGTTAATTTTCATAATACAATTAGCGTTAGCTCGATGAGGTAGTGATGTAGAGGTAATAGATGGAGGCAGAGGGTGGTACCGTTACTGTATATCTTGAACCGACATACAACAGTAAAAGAAGAAAGGGTTAACCCGAGTAGCATAGGAAATTATCCGTCAATTAAATAGCATTTTAGAAGCATTAACGTCGTTCGTTGTCGACGACGGCGGTGTATAATCTGCGCGCGGCATCGACATTCAAAACACTATACACATCAGCCTTTTTATACTCATACTGGTACCATACAGAATAGGTAGGTAGGTAGGTAGGTCTGGATGTTGGGTACCTCTTGTGTGTAAAATATATACACAGAGTATAAAAAAAAAAAAAAAAAAACTCGTCATCGTATAGTCTGGTCTAGTCAATAGAGCTACTAAAAGCTGTCTTGGTCGGCTCGCTGGAAAATTGATGAGCGCTGACGAAAAAATAATAATCGAAATGTTAAAGAAGGCGAGAACTGGTTCACGCAACTAAATCTCATTTTCGTTTCCGTGTGTTTTCGGTCTCCGGTGTGACAAATTATATTGATTTATCTAACGTCTCTTCACGGATAGTTTGTTGGATAACTGCGATCATGACGATCGTACCATGTGTGTGTGTGTGTGTGTGTGTTGTGTGCGTGTAACTCGATCCCACACTCTAGTATCTATCATCTTTTTCGATTTATCTATTCGCGTTTATCATACGAATACTATTTTTGCGTCGATAGTTTTGATTTCGGTGAAGATGGAGTGTTTGCTCGCTGGTATATCTGCCTCGTATGCCTGTATTATGTATTTTTTGAACCGAAACCAGTTTCTGTGTCTTTGTGGAGTACCTACTCTGTTTTGCAAATCCATCGATAATCCGATATCGACGCAGTCGTGAATGAGCCGCAGCCGGTATATGGTCCAGATGGATATAGCAGACTAAATTGACACAAAATTTGGTAAATGGAAAAATTATATTCTTCACTAAGCATGAACTGATGCTCATTTTTCTTGTTATGCAGGCATATCAATTAGATTTTAAAACAAAGGTGATTTCAATGAGCATTTGTTATTAAACCAGTGAGGTACTGGAAGTTCAACCTTGTGAGTTTTTTTTCGGGGTGGATTATTACATTGTGGGGAGTTTTCTACGAATTTCAATGATTTTTAGGGAAAAAAATTACAAATTGCAGGAACTGTTTGTTTTTAATAAACACTTGGGAGACATTGATGATTAAGATTGTTTTCGTTGCCTGATCTCTGAGTCATCAACCAACAAACGTAATGGCATGCTACTTGGTGTAGTGTGTAGACTGTGTATAGTACAATTTGATCGTATGATAGCGTAATCGTTAGAAAATAATACCTGGTAAATTATCAATCTATTACCAGCAAATTACCAAGTAATTACAGATTAATTACGAGTAATTACAGATAAATTACCGCGTAATTACATATAAATTACTGCATAATTACAGATGAATTTCCGAGTAATTACAGATAAACTACCGCGTAATTACAGATGAATTGCCGAGTAATTACAGGTAAATTACTAAATAATCACCAGTAAATTACCGAGTAATTACAGATGAATTACCGAGTAATTACAGATGAATTACCGCGTAATTACAGATAAATTGCCGCGTAATTACAGGTAAATTATTGAGTAATCACAGGTAAATAACCGAGTAATTACATTAAATCACAGCTAAATTACCGAGTAATTACATGTAATCACAGGTAAATTACCGAGTAATTACATGTAATCACAGGTAAATTACTGAATAACCACCAGTAAATTACCAAGTAATTTCCGGTTAATTACCGAGTAATTGCGGGTTATTACCAAGTAATTATTAGTAAATTACGAAGCGATTACCGGTAAATCAACATGAAATTACCGGTAAATTACCAATAATTTACGAAGTAATTACCGATCATTTATCAAGTAATTACCCATAAATTACCAAATGATCACAGTTGAATTACCTAGTTATTACTGGTAAATTACCCGGTTATCAATGGTAAATTATCAAGTTATTATCGATAAATTATCAAATAATTTACTGTTTTTTACCGTAAATTACGTTGTAAGTAATAAAAGCATAAGTTTCTTTCTAGGATTTTTTTTGAAGGCATTTTAGGGATTTTTGTAAAATCATTCTGGGAGCCTTGGTACTTGTGTGTGAGCTTTTTGTTACAAACGGGAACATAACGCTATGTATTTATGATCCTGGCTAAAAAAATTGAAATAAATAAATTAAGTCTTATTTGGTTTTTAACAGTCTAACGAGAAGCACGTATTTATACGAGAACCTCGTCACCACTAAATGTATAGAACCTTCTCTTCTTCCCTACTACCATCTTAGATCAACTACATGAGAGTGTGCCTGAAGGAAACTTGTGTCGTTGGAATTGATGATTTTTTCCAATATCGGTATAAAGTTTCAAATACATACAACGAAGCTTGGCCTAAACCTTGGAGAACAGAGAACATATTTGTGGGACACCTGCCTTGTCGTCTTTTCCTGATATTTATACACAGCAAACGAATGGAACATGAGTCGTATTATCATTTACCTAAATACACTGCACATGTATGTAATTAAAGACTCGTTTTCGGAAACTCTTGAATAATATAAAATTTCTTATTATGTACTTTTTGTCGTGGCCGGACTCGTTGAAAATTCCATACCATCTAATTACCCCGCCCATCGTCACGGTAGCGCGAAATAAACGAAGTGTTGAAAATGACTGGTTTAGTCGAGTCGTCTCATCCACAATTATTTCTTCATGTCTATGTGTGTACTTGTGTGTACTTATGTCGTATATCCATATACAAGTACCTAACCTACCTATATCTATGGGCAAAGAGGCAGGCACAAATTTTCATTTTGAATTTAACATATTTTTCATTTATAAAACCGCATCGCATCGCATCGCATCGAGGTATGGCGAACACAACGACGACGACGAAGACGACGACAAAAAATGACAACGGCGACGACGATGATAATAATAATAATAAATAATTTGAATATTTCACGTCGTCGTAATGTATTTACGTGAACTGCGCGACAATACGCCGCTAAGTATAGCGGTAAAGTTGCCGAGTGGTACGCGATTACTATGACCTTTCTTCGGTAGCTGGCTGGGTAGTGGCTTCTTCATTCATGAGCATTTTTTTTTTTTTTTTTTGCTTCCACATTTCGCATGGTACAGCCGTAAATACGAAAGATACAGTATTATATTCGCTACTACTCGTCTCTGGAGCGCAAAATATGTGTCATTTTTATGGCTCATCTCGAATCGTAAATATACGAATTCACCGCAGCTGCTTTTCGTGCAGTAGGTTCTGGGGTATTACCTGCCAGCGAAGATAGCAGCGTTCGCGCGCGCGAAAAATGCAACCAAATAAGAATTACAAATTTATGTAAATATTAAATAATATAAAATACGAGTGTGTGTGTTTGTTGTATATTACGTAGTTAAGGGGTGTAAAGAAGACTGCGTGGAAATTTTGCCTCGTCTCTCTCCCTCTTTCTCGTGTATACTATAATACTCTAAATTATACCGAAGACGACGTCGTCGTTGTTGGATTGTAGCGCTCTGCAAATTACATTAGACTATGATGACGAGACGTATCGTCTTCTGAAATACTCGTATACTCAGATATTGTGCTAGCTCGAGTCGTAAATACGCAGATTTGAAATCGCACTATTTAGCACAAACGTATCCGAGTACGTATATGGATCGCAAACAAGGAAGAAGGGTTGCTTATCTTAAACTATTCGTATGCATATAAGAATACAACTTTTCGTCGTTTAGTTTATAACCATTTATATATGTTGATTGTTATGATTCATTCGGTGTCTAAGAATAAGTATTTCTTGAATAGATTGTGTAATTGGGATTGTTTTGATTTTAATGGCATTTTTAAGCGATACAGCAAAATTGAACAAAATCTTGGACTAAACCTTCGTCTTTTATCATATTTCTTAAAATATTTTTTGTCAGTTTTTCGATGTCATATCGTCAATGAAAACCAAGCTGTTACGATTTATCAACCTACGATGGATAATGGAAGGGGGATATCAACGAAATTCGTTTTGTGGTCCTAGAAGATTGTTAAGATCATTTTTGGACATGTAAGATTTTATTCTCCCCCCTCCCCCCCTCGAAATTAAAAATTAACACTGACTAAAATCGACCAAATTTGAGAAATATGCTGAGATTGGCGACATGGTGCAGGGGGTGCTGAAAGACTAAAATTGCAAAAAAATTTCCTTTTGAGCCAATTGATAGACAATCCAATGATACGAGTATATCTAAAAATTAGTTCCCTACGCCAATTAGGAGGGGGGATATAAGGGTTTTTCGCCTTTTGATCTTGAAAAAAGGCTGTCCCCCTTATCTCCCCTCCAAACGGAGCTGAGAAGTTGAAATTTGTTTTGTAGACTTAGTAAGTAAAAACCATAAAGGTTTCGACTTTTCAGACCCATTGTATTCCTTCACAACCCCAAAAATGTAGTTTTTAGGTCAATTTTTTTTATTTTTTGAGTTTGTCCCTTCCAAACTGAACAAGAAAGCTATAATTTGGTTTATAGATTTAGTATAGATCCTAGACATTTGTTCTTTTTGAGGGTTTCGACTTATCAACCCCATTGCACCCCCCCTCCCCTCATCGCTGATTACGTTCGTGATTTTTTTTTCCAATTCACATAATTATAATATTTAACGAAAATCAGGCTAAAAAAATCCTATGCTTTTTTTTGTATTGTATGAGTTTTGGAAAAATACTTACTAATTTTTGTCTCAGTTTTGCAAATTTTGAAAAATTGAAAAGGCTATATTTCAGAGTTGACAACATATCAGTTTCGCAGGGCATTAAAAATTCATTTTAAATTCAAAAAGTGCTACTACGTTGGACAATTTTTTTGCGTAAATATCGAGAGTAAATAGTAAATAATCATCACTCGCCTTAGAATCGGTCATACTAAACTCACCCATAACCACTTATATCTCAAAAACCCCAAGCCAACATGCCAATTTTGCAACTCCGAACCCACCTCAACCCAACACCTTCTCTTCTTTTGCCCTTCTCTAAAACATGAAAGACAAACCCTAAAC
>FIZR01020079.1:10009-27637 GCA_900060175.1 Ferrisia virgata | reverse complement strand
TTTTTTTTTTTTTTTTTTTAAATTTTTTTTTTTTTTTTTTTTTTTTTTTTTTTTTCATTTTTTCACATGTTTGGAGCTGTAAATGATTATTTTGAGCAATTTTTTCGCGATATTTGTACCCCATGTTTTTGCGTTTATTAAAGTATGAAATAAGCTTTTGAATGAATTTTTTCATCATATTAAATCAAAAATGCCAAAAATTTACGCTTATTAAATTTTTTCCCAGTTTTTGTCCATTTTTTGAACTATACAATGGCATTTTCAAAAGTTGAATTTTATGTCTTGAAGGCAAAAGTTCGGCGATTAGTGAACATTTTTTTTGGTTTTTATACTTTTCCAGAGCATTAAAAACAACATTTTGAGTGTTATAAATGTTTTTTTTTTTTTCTGGAGTTTTAAAATAATACGTTGAATTCTTTTATTTATCATTTTTTAAAGAGATAGTTTGATGCAGAAACCTTCAGTTTTTTTTTTCGAAAGTTGGCGGTGAGGGGGGTTGCGAGAAAACCCTGCAAAATGGCATCAAATGAGCGTTGTGCAAAAGTGCCACCAACTATTCCCCCCTTTCCCCCTGGTTTAATTGATTCAAAATTTCAGAATTTACATAGAAATCAAGAAAAATTTCTTTTTTTTTTAGTGGTAATGTTTCGTAGTAGACCACATGAGATCAAAAAAAAGTTTTCGTGAATTTTTTTTTTGCTTTTCAGTGGTTTTAGAATCACGTTTAAAAAAATCATTTATTTTGAATAGTTGGTGAAAAAGTATCAAAAAAATTTAATTCAATTCATTATGTCATCAGAAATTATAAGATTAGGTAATTTTTCGAGAAAATCGCAAATTAGACATTTTTTTTTTTTTTTTTTCATTTTAAAAACACTGGAAAACAATAAAAAATCGCGAAAACTTTTTTCAATCTCAGATACGTTGATGCCAAAAAAAATCAAAAAGAGGAAGTTTATTTTTGATTTCTGTGTAATTTTTGAAGTTTTTGAATCACAGAAGAGGGTTTGTGGTGGAGAAGAGGGAAATTTTGAAATTTTAAACCAATGTAGAGAGACGGTGGTTGTAGGGAAGAGTAACATGAAGGTGAAGCCAGAGACCCCAAATTTTTACCATATTCATTTGACGTTATTTCGCTATCCCCTCTCAACTTTTGAAAGGAAAATAACTAAAATTGATAGTCTTAATAGACACCCTATTTTTTAATTGAAGCTATTACATAAATTTATCGCGTTTCATTCACATAATTGGATTGTATTTCTCCCCCTCATGAAAATGTACTGGCTACCATTTGAAGAATCCACGAGCTCTCTGAGTGGTCATCTTTGCTGAAAACCTTTAAACAGTGTGATTATGTGAGCTCCTTGAAAGAAGTCCACCAAAAGCAAATGTTCCTGTTCAGCGTTCATCTTATTTTTCAGAGACATAGAGCTTTAGATATCAACTTACGAAGAATGACATCTTTAAAAAAAAAAATTAATTATTGTGGAAGGTATTGGAAGATTCGTGAAACTTAAATTTTTGCCAAATTCATGAAACGTCATTTTGCAATTTCTCCCTCTTCCGAAAAAATAATATTGAAATGACCTAATGAATATCGTTGTGTACAAAAACATTTGAGCAATGTTAACATCTCTACCAATTATTTGCTTGTTTACAAGCTTATCAATGGAATGATTATCATCATTGGAGATTACCTCTGTTTCAACCATCGTACCACAGCAATCGATTCCACGTACATTATATTGTAATTTCTTTTCCCTTCGCAATCGCAACTGTTTCATGTTTTTTGTGAGGTTTTCAGTTGCATTATTCCGACACCTGACAATGCAGCATAGTCTCATTAGTGCTGACTTTGATTACAGTAAATCATACGCTGCAACTGAGGGGTACACAATACGTCTTCGATTTTTATTCGCTTCGATTGTCGATTGATAACTTTACCGCCACGCTGCCAAGATGCGTATACCGCGAATTTTCATACCCTGTATATAAAATTGTCCTCGTTTAGCGATCTGAATGTGAACAGGCTCTTTCAGAAATCTTCATTATTCGTTCGTCGTTTGTAGGTATTCGTAATGGTGCGTAGTGTTGTATAAATATCGTAATCGGATCCAGTTGATGTAACAGCATAATTCGCCACCTGCTTCGATTTGTGGTGTCTGCACCAATGTGTATCGGATTTATGACCAGTGTTTGTGTTTTGCAGATATCGCATCGAGGTCATCCGTCGCCGAATGATTACTTTCCTTATTGCGGATTCACGATTATCTGATTTCGAATTCGGATTCTGGTCTTTGAGCCAGATGGTTTTTACTACGTGGCTAAAAATGTGTTCACAGAAATTACATCGGTTGGGTTTATTTTGAATGTAGCCTTTATCTGCGAATTGATATTTTGGATTTATCGCTGGTCTGATTCATTTTTCGAGTGTGAATCGGAAGCACGTATTTGTAGTAGTATGTGATTTTTGAAGCATGCCATCTTCTGCAGTATTTATTGGCGTATTTGAAAAGTTGAATAATAATTCGTTTTTTAAATTCCCTAAAGAAAATATACCGCGTAACGATCAGCACTCCCAAATTTCCGGATTTTTCAATTTGAAAATTTAAACTGTCCTTGTTATTTTACTAAAAAAAAGTTTCGTGGCGTTATCTTTCTTGCAATCGAGTTTTCGTTTGTAAAATAGTTCAACACCAAAGTTGAACGTACCACCTGCAAAAAATGAGCCTTTATCGATAAGTATGTACTATAATTGAGTGATATATTGCTTCCGATGTAATTTTTTTTCTTCGTAAAGTTGATGTACAATTTTTGGTTTATTCATTATTCATGCTTAAATTTGTAATTTATGTCAATTGACGTCATCGTGCGGATATAGTTATTGCTGAAAAAATTTTCATATCTCTTTTCACTGAATATAATGTTTTTAATGCGGTGATTAGGTTCCTTCGTGCTAATTTCCACGGTCAGATTCGCACTTGGCAACTGGAAAAACAGTTGAATATTAAATTTCGAAAAAATCTGGTTGAATTTCTAGAACAAAACCGGTTCATTTTCAGCAATTTCTGTTATCAGACTCGTGTTCAGCACCTTTAAAAACAGCTATACATTAATTTTCATAAAAATCAAACCGAGTTGTACTTTTGAAATGAATTGAAGAAAATCAGATCACCGTCTATGTCAGAACCGGTTGAGTTGCATTGATTTTCGTCGTTAAAATCGTTTTCCACAGCTCAAAAAACAGCTCTGCACTCAATTTCAGATAACCTGAATAAAATTTCTAAAATGAAACCGGTTCACTTGCGCTTACTTTCATACTCATATTCGTTTTCAGTACCTAAAAAACCCTGAAGTGAAACCGGTTTATCTCAGGGCCGGCTCATGTGCGCCAATTTTCAAAATTAAATTCGCATTCGAGGCCTCAGACAATCGTTCCACACTAAATTTCTGATGAAACGAGTCGAATTTCTGGAATGAAACCGGTTCGTTTGTGACAATTTTCATGACGAGAATCGTGTTCAGTTCCTTGAAAAACAGCTCTATACTAATTTTCATGAAAATCGAACCACGTATTTAAAAAAAAAAGAAAATTGTTGAGAACGAGATGAAGAGATTACGCCGTTCATGTCAAAACCGGTTTACTTGCGTTGATTATTGTAGTCGTATTCGTTTTCAGAAGCTTGAACAACAGTCCTACTATGAATTCCAGATGAATGGGATTAATTTTTTTGAAATGAAATCAATTTATCTTAAAACCCGGTCTCTTGCACCGACTTTTATAGGTATATCTGGTTTCAACACCTCAAAAAACCGCTGAGTAAAACCGGTTTATCTCAAAACTGACTCGTTTGCGTTAATGTTTTTAAATCAGATTGGTATTCAGCGCCTCAAAAAAATGAATTTCAAATAAATTGAATCATATTTCAGAAATGAAATCGGTTTATCTCGGAAACCGGTTCACTTACACCTCAACTATATGGTGAAATTCGTGTTCAGTGGCTTGAAAGACATCTCTGTACTGATTTTTAAAAATATCGTACCGAGTAGTATCTTTCAAATGAATTGTTGAGGACGAGATAAAACTGTTTATGCTGAAACCGGTTAACTTGCTTTGATTTTTGTAGTCAAATTCGAGGTATGCTCCTCAAAAAACAGCTCTACATTACATTTCAAATGAATGTAATTGAATTTCTAAAATGAAACCGATGCATCTCAAAACTGGTTCACTTGCGCCAAATTTTACAGGCAGTTGTTTTCAGCACATTAAAAATAGTTGGGAAAACCGGTTCATCTCAAGGCTGTCTCATACTTCTTATTTGTGTCATTTTTCAAAATTAGATTCGTATTAGGCTTCTCAAAAACATTTCCAGTCTTAATTTATGAAATGAAACTGGTTCATATCGAACCGGTTGCTTTGGGGCAATTTTCAGAATAAGATTCGTGTTCTGCACTTGGATGTACAGATTTACACTAATTTTCTTGAAAATCGAACCAAGTTGTATTTTTCAAATGACTTAGATGAAATGAGATGAAACCGGTTATGTCGAAACCGGTTCATTTGCATCAATTTTCAAAATTAAATTCGTTTTCTGCGCATTAAAATACAGCTCTACACTTAATTCCAAATGAATTGAATTACATTTTTGAAATGAAACCAGTTCTTGTAGGTTACTTTGAAAACCTGTCGAGTAGAACTGGTTCATTTACGTCGACTTTTGAAATCAGATTCGTATTCAGGCCATTGATGCGAGGCATTATGTAAATTCACACCCCCCTCCTCCTCCTTCTCAAAAAACGGACAACATTTCTGTAATGGAACCGGTTTATTTGTGAAAATTTTCATGAAAATCAAAGGCGTATCATTTTCGAAATATTATTCCGAAAATGAAATAATAATTTAATCAGCAAGTGAAGTATTCAGAAAGTTCGCAGGAAGTTTGACGACTTTGCTTGTGCATCGGCCATTCCACAAAAATAATTTATCACCTTCGCCTTCGATCTGCTCGCTGGCTACATTTAATATACATACGTATGTATGGCCCCAGAGCTATTCTATGTAATATGTGGTGTTTGTAAACTGTTCTTTGCGAGAAGCCAGAGACAACGTGCGGGAGGTCATAGAACTCTGTTGGATGAACGAAACGTGATCAGCTGACGACGACGACAAGAAGCTTGGTCGTAGACTGTACAGATATCTTGGTTCGTGGTATTTATGCGACGAAGACGACAACGACGCGTTAAATCATCGCGAGAGAATAAAAGAAAAACTATCGCGTTCGTACACGATTGCGATGGTTTTGCTCTGGTATATTTTTCTCTTCTGTTCTTGTAACATCTTCGGTCGTTGATTGGTGGATGACGATTCTGCTATATGTTTACAATATGTACACATAAGGTTAGATACCTATGTACTCTATGTCGTTATAATTCGCTCGTGGTGTTGCTGCAACCAACGAGAGATATTTACTTGTACTGGTGGTCGATGATACGTGCTGATTATTCACACAAACACGCACACATTGATACAATCCCATTGATATGAATACTATGTACATAGAGGTATAATACCAATGCACGTAGCAACATCTTTTTCAAACCGAGAATGACACGGAGGCTGGGAGATAGAGGTAGAGAAAGAGAAACGTAATCTCATTCTTGGAGAATGAATTTGTCCGCTGAAGATTCTACGAAAAGCACACCAACCGTGTGCAGTAAGATGGGTGTGTTCGGTACCTAAACTTCTACATCTACCTAGCCAGCTCGAGATAGACAGTAGGATGAAGTAGAGGTGGTGATCTCCACGGTACAGCTGAGTTCTAATATGCGTTCGTATATATGTACGTACTACGTAGAGTATGTGTATGTGGTGCTTTGTGTATGTATACTTGTGAATACGAGATTAAGAAAGGACTACGTACGTGCGCATTTATTTGTACTACTATTGCCCTGCTACTGCTGCCTTCGATACCGACGATGCAGCTCGCAAATGTAATTTTTATTCCTTTTTATTTATTTTTTTTTTCTCCTCTTATTCTCCATCATCATCGAGATGGTTGCTGGCGGTATTCTCATCGTGCTCGCTCTCCTTTCTCTTGTATCCCCTGGCGGCGCCGATGTACTCTTTATGGTCGCCGTTGCTGCTGGGAATTACACGAAACGCCGGACGGCGCCCTATGACGAATTACCAGGTCATCGAAGCTGCAAAAAAAAAAGTACACCGAATCGAGTCTGCAAACGGATTTTTATACATTGTAGTTCATGTACGTACACCACGCCGTGGTGATTTAAGCTAAGACGAGAAGTTCCGCCATTTTCGCAGCGCGTATTGCGTATTATATGCGAGTGTGTGTGTGTTGTGTATTTTGCTTCTTCGTAAATGTGGGTACACATACATTGTGGTAATCGATCGCCTGGCGTGGTATGTAGATACTTCGCTTTTCTTTCAGTCTTTATCCGTTTCACGTGCACGAGTGTAAAGCTTGGGGAGAAAAATGCTAATATGTTGTGAAGAAAAAGATGGAATAGGATGATCAGCCGTTGATTGAGGTTTTCACTTTCAGTCTCGTACCTTATTTGTGATTGTTTATTGTTCAAAAAGGTGATAAGAAGACATTAGTATGTTATAAATGTATTTTTGTACAGCTCTGGCTGGCTTCAGTTCCACAGTAAAATATTCTGCTGCATGCCATCTTACTAGTTTCACTATCATTTCAACGGTTGGGCTTCGATTCGTCGGAACCAAACTCTGATTTTAATCTATCTTGGATAAGTGTGTGGCTGAAATTTTAGAGCCACATTCCCAAAATTAATTTACCAATTTTAAGATCTTCAAGGAGAATACATACGTATGGTAGGTTCAGAATCTGTAAAATGTATTTTTGTACAGCTCTGACTTCAGTTCCACAGTAAAGTATTCTGCTGCATGCCATCTTACTAGTATGGGCCTCAGTTTGGAGCAGTTTCAGTATCATTTCAACGGTTGGTGGGCTTCGATTCGTCGGAACCAAACTCTGATTTTAATCTATCTTGGATAAGTGTGCGGCTCAAATTTTACAGCCAGATTCCCAAAAATAATTTGCCAATTTTAAGATCTTCAAGGCGAATAAATATGTATGGTAGGTTCGGAATCTAGTCGTTTCCACTTTGACCGAATGATTTTTCTTGTATACTTGATACTTTAAATATAACTGCCGAAACACACACACACACACACACGTATGCCTATTAATGTGCGTGCCATTTGCCTTACTAATTTATCGACGACCGCCATTACGTAAGATGCAGTTAAAAACCGGCAACGGTAGTGAGCAATGTAAGGCGCTGGTATACTCGTCGAAGTAGGCACTGGGCACTGGGAGCAAATAAATGCACCACTGGTCGGCCATTCTCTAGCTGCGCGATTAGGTAATCGTTGATACTCGAGCATACTACATTCGTGCTATAATGTACCCAAGTACACCACGACGAAGGAGTAATTATCTCATCGTCCTAGTGCACAATTATACACGTACTGTATACTTGACTTGTACTGCTGCGTCTTTTGGTCTATCGTTTTTTTATAAAAAGCATGTTGCTCGTACGTGTAACGTATGCTTACCAACGATTACAGCCGAATAAAACAATATGTTGGGTTGAAGTCGAAATCCAACAATTTTGGAATGTAATCCTGGGTTTTTTCACAGTTTTGGTATTTTATGTTGGTGGCGAATTGAGAGAGGAAAAAGAAACTTGAAAAACTTTTTGAAAAAAGTAGTAAGCAGCGTTTCTAAAATTTGCGTTGGAATTTTTAAAGACTTGGAGCAATTCGTTCTTGGAAATTCATTGATAAATAAAATGAAAATAAACGTGTGTGGTGTGTTTTTTTTCTCCCCCTCGAACACAAATTAGTCAAACTAATTTTTCATTTTGTTAATGAATAGCGTTAAGTTCTTAAAACGATTTTAACGAACCGCTAATTATGCTGAAACTGGTTCCTGTACTTCGCAACCGGTTGTTAATGATTCTTCGAAAAATGATGGACTCTGTTATTATTTTCGGTAAACGTTGTCGAGAATTTATTTTTGCTCCATTTTGAGGAATTCTTTCTTCTCGTTTCTCTTCCTTTTGCTTCTGAGTTCTATGATGTTCAGTTTGAAAATTTTCAAATTATCTTGTTTTTATCGCGAAGGAAAAATATCAATTGCAAAAGTAGCGAAATGTTCGTTGTAAAAATAAATTTAATTCGTATAGGGCCAGAGGGAGGTTAAGAGGTTGGAATTGAAATAGAAGATGGTTCCGGCACGTATTAGATAATTCAACGAAGCGTCATAAAAACGATCTGTGAACGACGAAGATACCAAGATTTGACGAAATGTAATATAAAATGCAATGAAATAGATCAGAGTAATCGAAATAATGTGAAGTACATCATCATCATCATCATGTACATAGATTGGTACAAGACACAATGACGTGGATAGAGAAATCTGACCCTGAAGGCTGCGCTTCGTCGTGAAAAAAACCTAGGGAAGAAAGAGTTGGCGCAGATTTTGTAACACGAGTCTAATAAGAGTAGGAGTTTCGTGTGCCAAAAAAAAAAAAAATACATAGCAAAATTATTCCAGCCTGAGCAATTTGCGAATCGCGAATCAACGTTCAGATTTGTACACATCGTAGACGCCATCATTATCATCGCCTCTTGCTCCTCACCCCTGTCTGTTCGTCTTGTTGTTTTTTCCAATATGTACTACGTACGTTGGCCGCGTCATACATTTTTATTCGTATTTTAGCGCGATTATCTGGTCGTGGAATCTCGCGTGATACTTAATCTGTACGCGATCCGCTCTGCTCCGCTCTCGAAAGGAAGAGAGGTGATCGTTGAGAGTGAAAATTGGACGAAAAAAATTGATCAACGTGGATTGCGGATCAGCGTTGTTATTACGACGGACGGATGGTTACGCATCGGTTGATTCGTAAAGCGCGCGTGGATTTTTTTCGGACTGATAAGCGAAGGTGGAGTTGAGATTGAACTCGGCGGATGAGGTATTTTCGATTACGCGATAAGTACATTTTATAATGAACAATAACTGCCGAGCACGAAATCTTTTACGCGGAAAAAATGCGCCAGTATGATCCGAGTGGTTTAGATGATTGCAGGATGAGTGTTGTTTCTGATAGCGATCGGTGTGCTCGAGTTTGAATCTGTGTGAAAAGTGAAATGGTTCGGATTGTTAGGGTGTATGTATTTGCAATTAAATTCCAACGTTGTGCAGGAGGAAATTGAAAGAACTTCGAAAATTAACATTGCATCATAGATGTGTGCTAGTGAAGTAAATAAAATAGATCAAAAGATGAAAATAATAACAAGAAACAGGATCTGTCTCTTATTAGAGATGATCTTTAGAACTTCGCTCTAGCGAGGAAGAATTAGAAAAGTATCTGGGCACCAGATTCCAGAGATGGAAAATAATAGAAAATTAAGTTTCAGAGATGATCTAGAGTAAGAGTGATGTAAGAGTTTTAGAATTCAACACCAAAATCAAAGATTATATTTAGAACCTGCCTTTAAAAATGATCTGTGGAATTTGGCATTGTAGATAATCTTAAAAGCTTTTCGCTGAAAATCATATTTGGATTGCAGCTCTGCTATGAAAAGGATTTTCAGAACCTGGCTCCACGGGTGATCTTTGGAACTCATCTCTGAACATCATTCTTATAATTCGTTTCTAAAAATAATCTTTGAAACATGAAAAAACTGAAGAAGATGAGTTTCAATTTTATGTCTAGAGATCATTTTTGAAGCTTGTCTCTAAATACCATTTTTACAACTCCTTTAAAAATGTACTTTGGAATTTGGCCTCGTAGGTGATCCTTAAAACTTGGCTATGAAGATGGTCTTTAGAACTTTTCTCTGCAAGTGATCTGTAGAACTCAGCTCTGAATTTTTTTTCAGGTATTGCCCCCACTGATGATCTTTGAAACGTAGCTCAAGAAATAACGATGTTTAGAACTTCGCTCTGAAGCTCGTTTTTAGAACTTGCTTTTTGCAAAAGATCTTTGGAATTTAGCCTTAAAGATATTAAAAATTTGCCTCTGAAATTCATCGCTAGAACTTGGCCCTGAAAACGATTTTAACGTCTTTTCCGTGGTGATTGCATTCAGAACTTGGCTCTAGAGATGAGCTTTGGAACTCTGCTCTGGAGATCATGTATAGAATTTAGATCTGGAAATAATTTTTAGACCCTTGATTCGAAAAGCGAAAACGTTTTTTCAGAACTTGACCCTTGAGATAATCTTTTGAACGCTCCTATTAAGGTCATCTTTGAAACTCGGGTCTAGAACTTGGCTCTAAATATTTAAATATTTTTCAGAACTTAGTTCTTGAGATGATCTGTTGAACTTTTTTTTCAAGGTCATGTTTGAAAAGCGGCTGTAGAAATGATTTTTAGAACTTTGCTCTAAATGGTGAAAATGATTTTCTGAACTTGGCTCTTGAGATGATTTTTGAAATTCAAATATTAGGTCATCTTTGAAACTTGGCTCTAGAAATGATTTTTAGAACTGGACTGCAAATACTAAAAATAATTTTCAGAACTTAGCTCTGGAGATGATCTTTGGAATTCAGCTATTGCAGTCATCTTTGAAACTCGGCTCTAGAAATGATCTTTAGAACTGGACTGCAAATACTAAAAATAATTTTCAGAACTTAGCTCTCGAGATGATCTTTGGAATTCAGCTATTGCAGTCATCTTTGAAACCCAGCTCTAGAAACGATCTTTAGAACTTTGCTCGAAATACTGAAACCAATTTTCTAAACTGAGCTCTCGAGATGATCTTTGGAACGCAGCTATTATAGTCGTCTTTGAAACCCAGCTCTAGAAACGATCTTTAGAACTTTGCTCGAAATACTGAAACCAATTTTCTAAACTGAGCTCTCGAGATGATCTTTGGAACGCAGCTATTATAGTCGTCTTTGAAACCCAGCTCTAGAAACGATCTTTAGAACTTTGCTCGAAATACTGAAACCAATTTTATAAACTGAGCTCTCGAGATGATCTTTAGAACTTTGCGCCAAATCTTGAGAACAATTTTCCGAAGTTGGCTCTCAAAATGATTTTCAGAGCTTACCTCTGAAAAATATTTTTGAAACAACGCTTTGGAAATGATCTTTAGAATTTTATTCTGAAAATTATGTTTAAAACTTAGCTCTCGAGGTGATCTTTACAACTTTGCTTTGAAAATTATCTTCAGAATTTGTCTCTGAGTAAACTGGGCACGAAATCACCCCCTCGAGAAATCATTATTGCTACATACTTCTCATTTGTCTGTGATTTGTTGATTACTCAGTACAAAATCAAACTCATAGCATGGTAGTTTGGAAATGCAGTGCTGCCAGAATCATAAATTCATATACTATGAATAATGTTTATGGTTAATTTCACGTTCTAAAGCTCAATTTAAAAAGTTCATTAAAAATTCGCTTCATTTAGCTCTCTATTTAGAGCTTCTGAGTATTGATAAATCGTATCGTGCTAATGTTTTTTCGCTCGTTCAAAAAAGCGATTATAAAATAGAAAAATAAATAGAACGAAGTACTATCTTCCAAGCATACACGTCGCAATAAAGTATATGCAAACATTACGACGTGTAATTATTCGCATAATTATCGATTAAGCGAAAGAGAGTGAATTTATCGTACGCGATGAGATAAAAAAAGAACAAAACAAAATAGCTTTAATTTGCTGCAAATTTATTCGCTCATTACACGTAAGGTACTAGGTAATAGATGTATCGAAATGTATATGTTCATTATTATTATCTTCTATATTCTTCGGCAATAAATATCCAACGAAAATAGGGGGAAAACCCTTTTCTATTAGTTAAATACCTATTTAGAAAGTAAAAGGTATCTGCAAAAAAAAAAAAAAAAAAAAAAAAAAAACAAACGCAACAACAAATCAAACAATAGACGATAGCGAAATTGGGGACACTGGGACAGTATCTACTTAGAGGGCACGACCTGCCTAAAACTTGCGGGCGGGTAGCAGCAGCCATTAGCTTATTTCGATTGTATAATTAAAATCCGCGTTGAGGTCGTTTCCATATTGTGAGCACATAACAAAACTGATGGTAAAATTATCGCTGGCCGAAGTAATGGACTATACGTAAGTACCTACAAATGATGAAAAAATTAAAAAAAAAAAAATACAAAAAAAAAAACACTTCGTATATGTCCCTGTAATTTTCGTCAACGACGTATCTAACTATCTATACACGTATGAATACATAGGTACTAGGTAGATAGTAGGTAAGCTGTGGAGCTAGGAGAGTGCAATTTTCGACAGAACACGATACATGGTGTTGGACATTTCCGTCACACAGACAACTTCGCAGCATATTTCCCTTCCTCCCTCCTTCCCTGCCTGTACCTCTCTGTTGTATACCTATCGGAAGTTTTCACAAATGATGGAAAAATTTTGGGCAATTTAACGATCGATGATTTTACGCGTTTGCATGAAATGTATTTTTTATCGTTTTGTTTGTACCAAGTATAAATAATGAAACACATAACGTTACGCATTTTTCGATTTCGATTCTAATTTCTTTCTTCGCTTTTGTTTGTTTATTTATTTATTTGTTTTTTTTTTTTTTCACTTTACAGTTGAACAAGCTTGGTGTGGAATTTATGGAATGGCACCTACGATCCAGGCGCAGCACGTTGTTGCGGTGACTATTCCGACGATAGCTGTAATATTTTTCACGTATTTGTGGTACAAGAAACGTTCGAATAGCGTTACACGAGGCCGAGGCGATCCAGGAGGCGGAGGAGGTACGTCGAAGAAACGAAATCGACATCGAACGTCGGCGTCGTCCGCTGCCAGCAGCAGCCACTCTAACGCCAGCACCAGTCCGGTCAGCGCTACCGTATCGATTACGGCCGTAGCAGCCGAAAAAGACCCATCTGCGGCCATTGCTTCGTTATCCGAAGAAATGAAGACCGCCATGCAGAAGGCCATACGCGACCTGGAAACGGCCGCTCCTATTCAGGAGGTCTGCAGCGATACCGAGGAAACCTATGCCGAACAAGAGACGGCCACGGTCGCTTCCCAGACCGTAGTCGCTTGCAGTCGAGTTAGTAACGAGGTGAGTAGCCTTAGTACCGATGTGGTGGTGAGTTTTGGTTCCGAAAGGAGGAGTGTGCCAGGTGTTGGAGAAGATTAAGAACACCTGGAGAAAAGTTCTAGTCTCGTTGATTGGTCAAATTAAAGCGAAAAATGGCGGAAATTGCTGAGAAAGCATCCCTCAAATGGTACCAGATTCAAAATTACGGCTCCAGATTGAAAGTTGTGGAACATTTACGTCGTCGTCGTCGTCGTATTGAGAGGGCTGTACTTACCCTTTCTCTCTTCCTCCCCTCCCCACGTGGATACTTTTTGGGTTGTAATTGACTACTACTACTACTCTTGATTCGGTTATGCATACGTTATGAGGGCCTAATTCATAAGTGTGGCTGTGATATGACCAAAATTGAATCATTTTCATTTTGATCATTGTATATCATGTTAAACTTCATAAGGAGACCCCCTCCCCCCCCCCAAATACAAATTGAAAAAACTCTGGACAATGTATGATAATTTTTTCAAGTTGGCAGCTAAAAAACAAACCCCTACTGGACCTCTCATGATTTCAAGGTCATCTCAACGGAATGAGGGGATCCATTTTAACTGTTACTAAAAAGAAATAAATTGTCGTTGGCTTTTCGAAAAAATACAAAAATTTTGAAAATCGGACAACCTTACCAGAAGTGTTACCTGAAAGTGGAACTGGAACTGGAAGCTTGAAACTGATGATTACACGTTTTTAGCCTGATTTTGTATGCCGTATTGTCAATGGAAATCAGGCTATGTGTTCTATCAACTTCTACCGGGGAGGGGGGGGGGGTTCCCTATCAATGAAATCCATTTTTGAGGGTCCTAGAAAACCATTGCAACCACTTTTGACCATATCAGATATTTATTACGTTTATTTTTACTCGCACCCTCACCCCCTCTTCCGAGACTAATAATTATTTGCCCAGCTCAATAGGGATCAAATTTGTAAATTTTGGGCATTGGGCTTACTTTGGTGATGGATTTTATATTTTCAAGTGGGAATGACCTTGGGTCAAAATTCAGTTATACCTAAATTTAGGGGACGGGTTGCTGAGATGCTGAAACGGTAAAAATTGGTCTTTTTCAAGCCATGTACAAAAATCAGCCTTCTAAATCAATTAGGAAGGGAGATATGGGGGCTTTTTCCCTTAGTGATCTTAAAACTGCGATGAGGGAGGGGGAGGGGTTGAAATTTGGCATTGTCATTTAGTAGAGAGCCAAGATACGCTTTTTGTAAGTTTCAATTTTTCATTTCTACTGCACCTTCTCAAAGCCCTAAAAGAGTGGTTTTTTAGATAGCTTTTCTTTGCATATCGCCCGCCTATTTGAGCTAAGAAATTGAAAATTTGTTTGTAGGTTTGAAGGGAGGGGGGTCCTAGATATGCCTTTTGAGGTTTTTGACTTTTCATCTTCATGACATCCTTTCTAAACTTTTGAAAAGTGTTTTTTTGGGCAGTTTTTCATGTTTTTTGATTTTTTTCTTCGCCTATCTCACCTTCAAATTCAGGCAATCGAAGATTTGAATTTTGCTTGTTTGTAGGTGTATCTTTTGTGGGTTACAAATTTTCATCTTCATTGCGCCTCTTCACAGTCCCAAGAAAGTTGTTTTTACTAGATTTTTCTTAATTTTTTAATTGTTTTTCACGCTTATCTACCTTCCAAATTTATCTATGGGGTTGATATTTTGCATGTACAATTCGTAGAGGTGCTAGATGTACCCTTTGGGAGTTTCAACTATTCACTCCAGATATCGATCTGTACCCCTGCCACTCTCTCTTCGAGAAAAAACGTTATGGAGCGCCCCCAAGTTATTTTGGTAAGGTCACACGATTGTATAAGAAATCAGTCAGTCGTACGTACTTTTTGTCTACCTTCGTATTTAATGAACACAATAAATTGATATTTTTTGAAAAAAATTAATTTTCCAAATAATTGAATTTTCATTTCGGCTCCTTTTATACGTTAGGTAGGCCAAAAGTTTATATGAATTGTATTCCATTTCATCATCTGATCTTACTCCCCGCACCATCAGATTTTTCGTGAAATGGAATTGTAATGCTGGAGAAAAATTATGAGATTCACTTTTCACATAATATTTTTGGCCATGTCAGGTACATATTTATTTTCATTTTTTTTTTCTCGCCCCGAAACTAAGAATTGTGTACTCTGCTCGATACCGACCAAAATCGATCAAATTTGAGAAATGGACTTGGATTGGTCGTGGATTTGATAGTCCGAACTGAGGTTGATCTCGAGTCAAAATTCGGTTATGCCCAAATTTGGCGGAAGAGGTGCTGAGTGGCTAAAATTGCAAAAATTGTTCCTTTTCGAGTCAATCGATAGACAAACCAAAGTTGTATGAAATATGCAAAAATCAGCCTCCTAGATCAATTAACGAGGGGAGAGGGGGGTTCTCCTCCTTTTTGACGTTGAAAAAAGGGTTCTCCCTCTCCTCCAAGTTCAGCTAAGAAGCTGAAATTTGGCCTGTAGAATTAGCAGGAGCCATAGATCAATGACTTGTCAGAGCAATTGCTCCCCCTTGTGGCCCCGAAATGTTGATTTTTCGGCTTACTTCGGAAGCCTAACTTTAGTTTTGTTTCAAAGAGGCAACAACGAAGCAGCAACGTTAATTTACATATTTGTGCTATAAAATCGGTATATTTGCTTCAGCGATCTTTAGTACTCCGTCTAAAGCTTGAACAAAATAATTTCCTGTCCTAATATTTTATTCTTGTTGAGCTGAGCAAAATTTTTGAACAGGTTTTGACAACGGTTGTTTATGACTTATTTCAAGACTGAAATCGAGTGATTATTCGCAATGATTTTCTCTTTTCCTTTCTGCTTCGTTGATGGTATCAGGTTTTTTTTCAACCAAGTTATTTTCTTAAAGCTCCTTAAGACCCTCGAGTCTCACAGAAACCGAACAGGAAAGGATTTAAACATTTGTACTTACTCGAAATGAGCGATTCCTGCTTTATGTGTCGCTCTTCCCGATATTAAAATGAATTTTTCGGCTTCATCTTTGACGTAAGACACGATCGCTGATACGCTTTACGAAAAATTTACATATAAAATCTATCTAATGGAAAAAAAAAATGAACTAGCTCAATCGCTTTAGGTTTTTCATTTTCCCCTTATTTCTACATCGATAGTTTCGTATCAGAAATGTAGCATTCTCGTGCTATCTTTGACTTCAAATCGCGTATGCATTTGTTTGAATTAAATAATGGCAACCTCCACGTTGCCTTTCTCCACTAGTCGAATTTTCGGTTCGATCGAAAATATTCCGATTGAAACGTTGTAGTTCACACAAGACGAAAGGACGAAAGAGAGAAGAAAAAAAAAAATTCAATTTGAATAAAAATTTCATTTCATGTTCGAACGAAAGGAATGTGTACATAGAAAAAGGTGATGTCCTTGAAAATTGAACGATTTTCGTAATGTAGGTATTTGTACGTAGGTTCGTATGCAAGTTGAGTAAAGTAAGCGAGCAGGCACAAGCAAGTACCTAGGTAGTAGGTAATCTAGGTATATGGAGATAGAGATAGATAGGTTGGTGCGTTTCTCCGTATCTGTGCCATTCTCCTTTTTCACAAGTATACGTATCAGGTTTACCCCTTTGGCGCATTTCACTGTGTGTGTGTGTGTGTGTGTGTGTGTGTGTGTACGTGTACCGACGAAACTACAATTACAGCGACGATGTTCAGTTATTCGGCATCGGTGGTGCGGGGGCGCGGTGGAGGTTTCTGAAACGGGTCTAATACGCGTACACGTTACGTAATAATTATGGGTGGGATTCCTTTGTCGTACTGTTAGTCTGTTACATATACGTTAGTTTGTATGTAATGTATACTTAAACCTATTCGTTGAATTAACATCGTGGAATAATTTTTAAGCTTCATAATAAACCGATATTATAATAATTCACGACCATACGGTTTCCGGGGGATGGGGGGAGACCTATTAATCGAATGTTTATTTTTTGTACCCTTTACGACGAAAATCAGTTATTCGTAGACTGATGAATAAAAAGCTAATATTCGTCCAGTCTCGAAGGAATCTCCCGAGGCTGAGTGAAATGTACAGTAAAACCGTACGAAGAAAGTATACTCGATTGGATGGAGGAATTTTTTTCCACCATTTTGCGAATAGATAGAGATGAAAGAAGAGATGATTTGAGAATGGCATTGTCGACGTTTGGTATTTCGAAGGGAAATTATTCGGAGAAGACAACGGTAGAATGAAAATAGTCGACTGTGGTTTCAAAAATTTACCACCTCGAGATATTTTGGCGATAACTTGTAAACCTTGAGACTCTCTTCCTCCAGTAGACCTTTTCTTTTTTTCCTCATTTCGATTCGATGTACGGATGCAGAAGTGATACCGGTGTAATTTTCACTTGCAAAAAATGGGTGTTATACCCGTTAAGTGTTTTGATAAGGTAGATAAATTTTTCCCTTTTACACTTTTTTTTTTTTTTTTTTTTTTTTTTTTG
>FIZR01020075.1:0-10711 GCA_900060175.1 Ferrisia virgata | reverse complement strand
GATATTATATTAATTTTTTAAAAGTAGGCTGTGTTATTTCGCGGAAGTGGTGTGGGGCCTACGCCCTAGGATCTTGTAAGATTCGGGCCGGTAAGGCCACTGAAAAAGCCGTAATGGCTTGTTTATACTCGTAAGTACCATTTCGATAGGCAGTCCCTTTTATTTTTTATTTTTTATTCACCTCATGCTGCTGCCTCTCACCCGCTCGGGAACTCAAACCCTGTTCATACGAAATTAGCCTGCTTCAGCATGACAGGCACATTAACTTTAATTGAGAAAATGGCCTATTAAAATTCTAATAAATAGCCTGACTTCTCATCCTCTTCAGCCGAAGCAGTCAAAGTGGTATCATCTGCATATCGCAGATTAGAGATTTTTCTTCCTCCAATGGAAATACCACCGAAGCGATGTTCTAGAGCCTGGCAAATTATGTGCTCACCATAGATGTTGACCTGTAGGTTGATGGTAAGTAATAGTCTGATTTTCGTGGACAATACGAGATGAATAATCAGCACAAGGAGAGAGAGAAGGGAGGGATTGAAAAAATTTAGACGGAGGAGCTATAGTCATTCAGTTTTATAGAGTAGACGGGAAGAATGACCTTTGAAGGCAGATAGACTTGCGTTTACTGTTTTTAAACTGTTCAACTAACTTACAAGCTATCAGGATCAAATTTTGATGTTTTTAATTTTAAACTTCGGCACAGAAAATATCATTCTGTCATGCAGATGTACCTGATACCTGGTTACTTAGCACCTCATATCTAGGCGTTTATTATATCAACTTTACATGCATAATTGCGCACTGTACATACGTGATAGATCCATGAACATGAGCTACATACTTATCCAACACGAGTACCTGCATTATTAAATAATGTATTGCTGGTTAATTATTAGGACACGTGATAACTTGCTATTAATACTTAATACTAGTATTACAGTATTGGACATTGTCTCGTTACAAATAAGTCAACTTGTCACCTTTCCAAGTATTATCAACAATAGAAAGTATTGACCTAACGAAGAATTATCACGTAATAGTGTAATAAGCGTCGCGTCGCTAGTTGGCTCATTATTAATTTTCAATCGAACCGCATGTACCGAATTTCTTTGCAACTGTAGACTTATCTGTATGGCTACATGTGTTGTGCATGTTTATCTACTTGATCGTATAAGTAGTAACTATAGAGCTCGTGATATATCTTACTTTGCTGCAAACCATCGCTGTCCGGTTATTGACAATCTTTGTTTCATTCTTTAGCCTATTTTTATTTGTACTATTATTTTTTTAAAATCATCTGTCGTCGTATAAATATCCGACACGGTTTACGAAATTACATTAACGTTGAGTAATACGTAAAGAATGACAGAATTCATGTAGGAAGTATAGGGGTACTATAGGTAGTTGGTATACTCGTATGTACACATGTGTGTGCATAACTAGAACTAGCTATACCTACATAAAAGCAACGAAACTTACTCTGGTATATGCCTACATAGGTGCAACTACTAAAATACGAGAATGACCGGTGATTAGTCCATTTTGTGGTTTACGCTTCTCGTCTGTCTGGTCATTCCAAATATAGAAATTCGTATCAAAAACGGCTCACTGCGTAAGATTATTACTGATTGGATTTAGTTTTCCTCAACTCGAGCATTTATCGTAGCGCATAGGAAACGGAAATGATACGTTGATACACAAACGAGGTGTTTTCTCCTCACTGCATAAGTCGACAATACCATATGGTGCAGCGCCGATTGACGGTAGTCAACCAGTCGTTTCATCGATAAATCGATAACACGATTTGACTGATTAGCAGATCAACTTCGTGGAGGACAAGCAGAACCTTTTCAAGTATCCATATTCAGTGTCTGTGTACGTTGCAATTTCTTAATTGTTACCTAACAGCGTCCACGTTCACATCCTAAATGACCACATCATCGTATGTTTTCAATCCTCGTTTGTGTACTAAATTTCTTAACTATTCTCGTTAGGATGTCGACTACAAGCGGGTATTACAATGCGGAGTGCATGTTGATGTTGACTTCGGTGATCTATGAGAGATGAACAATTTTACAATTATAACGTGGGTGGTAAGTTATACGTAGCAGAGATCTACTTTCTTATAAACTCTGAATTGTTTAAGTAAATGTATTATTGTTATAGGTACTTCGAGACGTGCATTACTGCTACTTTACGTTTGTAAATAATTAACAACAAATGTAATTTCCGAATGAACTATTAAACCAGTTTCAAAGTTAACGGCCTTGCCGAGTATTAAAAGCGTTTTGTCATACAACCGTATATGCGACATGGAAAACCGAACTTGCTCGAACTCGTGTGTACGATTGTTAAACGAAAGGAAAAAAAATTATTCAACATTCCAACAAATTTCGCTTTCGTCGTGAGTATTAACCGGTTTCTTACGAACGTTTCGGCGAAAGGACGGAGAGAGAAAAAGAACGAGAAAGGAATGAAGCGAAGAATAGATATCTGCTTTATTAAAATTAGTTTGTTAAAACAAAAAAAAAAAAATACGTATTGAAGATATTATCAGAGAATGGAGATGGTGCGGATGTGTGGATATAGTAGGTGTATTTATTTAAATTTCTAGTATAGGTATACGAGAGTATAATATAGTGAAACCAGAGACTTGGATCGAGTAATAGTGAAACATCGTCGTTAGTCCCATCGACAAATCAAATTTTAATCAGCTCGGTATTTCGAAGCAAATTTGACTATAAAATTGAATAAATAAAGTTTAGTATTTGGAGTCGAGGATTTTGATTTCGTAGTCTTTCTCACATAAGCGTCATGTTGCGGCTTCCAAAAAGTAGTATATGTTGAGGCAGTTTTTGGCAATATTGCCAGCAGGAGAGAAACGAAAAATGGTGAAATGTTCGAAGGGAAGATATAGCATTCGACCGAAGCCAAAAACTAGCGTCGAATTAAAAGTACCTCCGCGAGTATTGCAGACAGGCTCAGACTCGTAACAGCGAACGTAATAGCCCAAAGGGTTCGCGTACGTATTGTAAGGTATCGTCGTGGTCGTACCACAGCCAAATCTAATGGAGCTTCAACATTGGTTCGCCTGGTTCGCCTCGCTCGGCACGACGAAAACGATTCGTAGCCGGTTACACTACGTGCCGGACACCTACACAATGTCTAGCTGCGTACATATTACAGCTGTTTAGCTGGTAAGCGGTCACAAAAGCGAACGAGAGGTATTGCAATTGGTTTGGCCGCGGCCACGAGTGCAACGAACCTCTTTGGTGCTCTTGCGGTACCTACATACTCGTACCATCGTACGTATACACTACGTTGTTCTGGCTCTTGTTCTGACTTTGAATCACTCGTACCGGTTTGGTTATAACGCCGCTCTTCATCTGATTCCGAGAATTTTTCCACTGAATCATGTACACGCAGTTGTAGGTACTACAGCTACAACCGAACGATGGCGACAGCGGACTTCAATTTTCCTGTCAGCTATTATTGTTGTCGGTGACATCAGCATCATTAATTAACGGACCTTAAATCAACGAGCCAGCCGAGTGGTGTATCGCAATCGCATTACCCATGTAACTCTGCTCGCATCTCATCTATGTAGGCACAATGGTGATGATAACTCGTTGGTAATTTTACAAGAAATGACGGTAATATATCGTACGCTTATTGCCCGTATGTTTCTGTGTTTCTTTTTTCCAATTGTTTTTTGTTGTTGTAATATTGGTAATCGTTTCTGCATTATCTACGTAACTACGTAGTAGGTACGACGCTCAAACAGCGTATTATTTGTAAGTTGTAGCCTTTGTACATATATGTATCTCGCTATATTTAGATACACAGGTACTTGGGCATATTCTCGTAGCCGCCATCATCTACCTACGATGTCGCAAGTAATTTCATCGCCATCTGTAATGGAATCGACGATCGACGACAATCGCCGCTAGACGATGAATTATCAATCAAACCTATACCACGCGTTTACACTTATCAACTTGTTCCACAATGATAATTCATCAATCGACTACGCAGCATTCTTCGTCAAGTTACCGATAACGAGGATGTTCAATCGCGAATCAATAAATCACGCCTTCTAGACTCCATACAACTCGGTTTTTTCCTGCATGAGTCATCCAGCTCTGCAAAAAATATAATGTGCAAGAATTGAAAAGGCTGATGCCGACGTAAACAATGGAAAATTGATCAAAGAAGACTTACGAACAAAGTATCTGATCAAACGTCGTGAATTTATAGTTAGTTTGATTTAACGTGGTATCCAGCGCATTACGATAATATTCCTCGATCAGGTGTCGTATCAAATCCTCGCAAATCACAACGGAAAAATTAACAAAAGTAGATCTTTGATTGTAACAGGTGAATTGGTCTTGTTCTTATATTTTGAAAATTATGTCCAAGTCCCTCAAACAACTTCTTCGACCATTAAAAATCAGATAGGCAAAAAAAGTGAAAATGAAGTGAAGAAAAGTGTAATGGTTGGTTTTTTTTAAGTTGAAATTCGGTTATTGATGGATTAGTTTACGAGTGTGTGATATTTGAAGATGAATTTCATTGGAAAAAGCACAGGTAGAATGACAGCCATTGCCAAAGTCGAAAGAATGATGGAGCTGACTTTGTCTTCTAAGTTTCATGTAAAAAAGTTCACTTCATAATTTTATATTAAAATGTACTTATGGAATAATAAAATAGAAAAGCAAATAAACTGTCTCGGGTAAAAAATGTGGTAGGTACCGACAATTTGTTATTTGGAATTTACTAAGCATTAAAAGATATGTAGGGAAAAGTAAAATTGTATCATGTATATTTCCATAATTTTTGATCAATTTGATCAATTTTCTGCGCTTTTGATCCATTTTTTTCAAAGTTTTACCCAATTTTTGATGGTTTTCAACGATTTTTTTTCATAATTCAGGTCAATTTTTACCCATTTCTCAAAACTTTTGTGTAATTTTTTATCAATTTTCAACATTTTCTACACATTCTGCCAATTTTCTACTCAATTTTTGATACTTTTTGACGCTTTTTTTTCATAATTAAGGTCAATTTTCATTCATTTTTATCAAATTTCTACTTGATTTTCGATGGTTTTCAACGATTTTTTTTTTAATAATCTACTTGAAGTTCAATTTTCATCATTTTAAAATACTTTTCGCGATTTTCAATTAATTTTCTTTACTTTTCAGCAATTTTTATCAAATTATTACCTAATTTTCAATGGTTTTCAAGAATTTTTTCTTGATAATCTGGTTCAAATTTCATTTTAAAATATTTTTCATATTTTTCGCGATTTTCGATCGATTTTCTTCACTTTTCACAAATTTTGGTCAAATTTTCACCTAATTTTCGATAATTTTTAATGATTTTTTTTCATAATTCAGATCAATTATCTATCATTCTTGCCGAATTTTTCCCAACTTTCGATGATTTTCAAAAAATTTTTCATGCTTTTTTAGATCAAATTTCACTTACTTCTCAACATCTTTTTTTTGTTATTATTCATCAATTTTCTGCACTTTTTACCCATTTTTGTGGAATTTTTACCCAATTTTCGATGATTTTTGAAGATTTGTTTCACATTTTTGATCGATTTAAACCTATTTTTCAACATATTTTGTAATTTTTGATCAATCTTTCGTACTTTTTTGCCATTTTAGTTCATTTTGACATTGATATGTCTTGGGGTTGGGGGTCATTTTGTGAAAATGCGACCTTTTTGATTTTTGATATAAAGTTTTTTATCAAAAATTCTGGATGAAAGATCATTGTGAATGATTTTGACACTTCATGTTAAAATGTTGACACGGATACGTCTATTTAGAAAAATTTTTAAATGAAAAAAAGTAAAAACGTAAAAAATAAAAAACTTAAAGATGTATAAAATCGAAAAAAAGTAAACAATTAATTAAAATGTAAAAAAATTAAGAAATCCAATTTGAAGAACAATTTTGATCAAAAACTCGTGATGACGAATAAGTGCATTATTTTTACTTCGCCAGGAAATAATAAAATGAAATATCAAAATAGAGTGGAGAGAAAAAGTAAACGTTATGAATTTTGCACTTTATGTTAAATTGTTGACATATGATCGAGAATTTTTACCCAATTTTCGATGATTTTTAACGATCTTCTTCTTATTTTAGATTAATTTTCACCCATTTATCAACGTCTTTTCGTTATTATTGAATCGATCTGATGGAAAAATGTCTTAAAATTTTCTGAACACTTTCAACAAAATATTTATTTTTGCATTTCAAATAGTAAGCCATCGTAAAAATCGCGAACCCGGTAAAAAATAAGGGTGTTTTGAGTGGGTTGTTGGCTAATTAGAGTTATAAAGTGTTTTTCCGATGGGCTCTTCCATTGATTATAGATAGTTTCGTCTGATTTTAAGAATCTCAAAATATTTTTTAAAAATGTTGGCACAAAGCTCTTTCTTTACGCGACACATTAGGGTTGCTTTCAGTTTGCTAACATAAAGATACCTTTATGGCGATTTTTTTAATAAGAATGGAGCGGTTTTTCACCATAATTCGAGTGGAGACTGGGCTGGCAATTCGTTCTTGAGTTTTATAAAAATTTTTCAGCGGTCCTTTAACAATATTCGATGATAATTTTCAAAATTTAAAAGCAAGACACACTGATTTATTGTTAAGTACGCTTTCAAGAATCGAATCACCGAAACGTCTTGAATCGAACGAAATATTAATGGTGCAACGCTCTCACGTTTGAAATGATTTTTTTTTTGATCGCGATCGATACGTCTACGTCTACATCTACCGTAATAGTATTCATCTTGGTATAGGTTAGAAACTGATGGAAAAAAAAAGTGCTCGTATGTATGAAATATACATATAAAAAAACTTAGATAGGTAAAGGTATACGGACTATTATCTATTACTATATATTAACCGGTTCACTTCTCTTTTATGCACGTTCCGTTCACTATTCCATGGAAAGTGTATCGCTTTAATCGGCGTATGAAAAAAAGAAAAAAAAAAAAGATTTACCTTTTTATCCTTAACCTATATGTCGTGTAAATACGTAGGTACTCTTATGTACGAAAACCGGTCCGGAAATTGACGTTTTTACGCGATTGTTGTAGCGGAAAACACGTTATTGTAATCTACCTATGTAATTATGTACGTATACCTACCTACCTAATGCATATATCTCGGGTATTTTCCAACGCAAATATGTCTTTTTTTGACAATGGTGCGAGCATTCTGTTATTATAGGTACTAACAACATCGTATGTACCAGTACAGACCGTACAGATTCGTATACCAACATCTTCGCATGCACCATGCAGATAAACGTGTATATGCCTACCAAGTATTACCTACTCGGCTCCTTGGCTATTTAGATATGATTAGTATTACGAAATCTCACCATCTTCGTGTTACCTACGAGCTACGTATTTCCACGAATCAGTAACGCGTATATTTTTTTCAGAAATTCTTCAACCGATCCATCACCGGTGGGTATTGGGTATTGGGCACATGCGGAGTGCGTTGTTTAAACTTGATTAAACCTTTGAGCGTTTTAAAGTGGTACTGCGACTCGGCGACTACCACAGTAGTACTGCGAAGCTATACCATTTGCACGAGTTATTGATTTATTGTAGATCTTTCCGATGACGTAATACGCCGCCCGCCGTATTCGTCGTAAATACCTATTTATTTGACCTAATACAACAAATATTTTTTCAATTCGTCCGTTATTTTGTAATCATCTTATTCCAGCGAAAGAGGCACATGCTCGTAATCGGCGCTGTTGTGCTGTTGTATGCGTATTTGCTCATTTCGGTGTATATTATCTTTTAGGTATTTTTAAACGTATGGATTTTCCCGATTACACGTATACTACTTGTACCTGTGTGGTTATTGCGATTGCGATGTAACTTTGTAGCTCTAGCATCTGGCTACGCATATTGTATGCCTAGTTGAGCGAACAGTGTCTTATAATGCTAATTATCAATATATATGTAGGCATTCGAGTGCATTGAAAATAAAGGCCAACTAATGATCTATACATAAGAGTAGGTATATCAGCATGTACTCGAATGCGAACGAGGTAGGTAGTAGGTAGCTAGAGCTGGGCGCCCATTGATCGATCAATTAAAATGTAAATTTCAGTCGAAAACATTATCAAGTTCAATATTACGAAATGAGAAATAGAGTCGGTCTCGCTAATCGCACGTATGCATTGCAAGGGGCAATGAAGTGGCATATTTCGACGTATCTGTCCAAGAAGGTCAAATCAGCGTTAAGTGGACAGAGCATTAGATACGCGAGCAATGGACAAAAGAGAGAAAGGAAAATAGATCTGCTTATGTGAAGAAAAAAAGCCGAGTTACGCGATTTCCGGGCCAATTTTTTCGACCTCTCAGTTGCGTAGGATTGCCCTGTCCGGTGCTCGATATTAAGCTCGAATAAATTGGCCAACTTGGATACATTTACAGGCGTTGAACTAATATTTTTCCACGTTGAAATAGGATATTTACCCTGCTACGGTCAGCTCTAAAATTTCAGACGAGAAACTGACCTCCGATGCGTGTAAATTGAGTTGGTTGCGTGGTACTGGCGCGATTGTCATCCATCGGAAGAGTTTTCTCTTTCAATTCGAAGTTAGCCAATTGCCGGCATCGGTTATGAGGATTTATTAGGTAATTACAAATATCGATACGATGCGAGAATGCTTATTGGATTACATACATATACCTAGAATAACGAATCGATGATTTATCGCGCATCGAAAACTGCTCCGTGAGTAAGAGTAATGATAATGAACGAAACGAATGTCTGGGAGACTGGGACCATGACCGACGACCGACCACCGACGGCCGACGTCTGTTTCGTACGAGTGCTTTCGACATAAGGCTAAAACAATGATCACCTTTCATCTCATCGATATGCTGAAAAAAGAAATACCCTTTTTCGGGTGTACCGCGTTAGGTACCTAAGCTACGTTTCGCATGCATACGTACTATTTCAGAAGTACAAGCTTCCGCCCTCATCGTCGTAAACGCTGCAATTAGAAAGTAAATACTCGCCATGACCGTGTACCATGATTTAAAAAGATGACCATCGTATTACGATAGTATTGAAATGAACTCACGGGTGTGGGTGTGTGTGTGTTGTATGCGTAAGTAAGTGAAGTGCGTATTATCTGCTCGAGTATAAATCATCGACGATTGTACACTGCGCCAGAGACGAGATGTACGTCGGTATGCTTTCTTTGCACGAGATTCGAGAGTCGAGGCTCGCACGTTTAATTTTATCGATTCTTTATTATTTCGAAAACGTGATCGTTCAAATGCTTGGGAATGAAAAGTGTCGAATGATACGACGAATTCCACAAGGCGCATAACTACAAATGACGAATGAAAGAGCATAGTTGGTAAAGGTTGGTGAACAGGCGAACTTCCTCGCTTCCAGCTCGCTTTAAATTTGCGATACGCAGCGTTCTATACTCGGCCCGGGCCGGCCCTGCACTGCGTACCTAAACCTATACGCGAAAAGATACCTTTATCTGTCCACGTGTATTCGCGTCAATTATCGACGGACAGTTTTTATCGTCTTTGTCTTCACATTCTGCGCGCTCGATTGAGAATAAAAATCTAAATGTGACGGCGCATAGGGAAAGGTACCTAAGCGCCAAAAATGAAATTTTACAGGAGAGCAGTTTAAAGTTTACGTTGTATTTCTTCAGTAATTTTGTACCAAAATTACTCGTTATTACCTTGAAATTACCCTCGGTGGTCTCCAGTGTTGTCGTGAGTTGATGTGACGTCACGTTGGTGTCCGTGAGGTTGCGTGACGTGTACATTTTACCCTTATCACATATTAAACCTGGTTGTTTTCGTTCCTTGGTTTTCGTTCTTTGATAAATGATTTGCAAATTTTTAGAAACTGACTGAATTGAGATGTATTTTAGAAAGATGAGTGCTTTTTTGCGAAATGAAAACGATTTAATATTGTATACGTAAACTACGAAAATCTGGTGGAAATGATTGGGGAGCTGAAAGAAGAGAGCCAGAAGGGGGGTTTGTTTATGAACGTCTCCAAGACTAAAATAATGTCAAAAAACTCAAACACAGGTAGGGAGGGGCAATACAAATTAGAGTTTGAATCAGTCAAGGAAACTAAATATTTGGGACAAATAATATCACTGGAAAACAGATGGGAAAAAGAAATCAACAATCGAATTGCATTGGGATGGAAAAAATTCTGGTCATTAAAGCACATATTTAAAGGAAATTATTCAAACAAAAATAAAACTGAAATTTTGAACAGCTGCGTCTTACCAGTGATAACATATGGATCACAAACTTGGACAGTGACAAAGAAAATGCAAAACAAGCTAAGAGTCACACAAAATTCCTTGATTCGATCTCTACTAAAAATTACACTAAAGGACAAAGTAAAAATATCATCCCTGAATCAGCGCATGGCGGGAAAAATAGACCTTATTCGGGAAATAAAAAGGAAAAAATGGGAATGGGCAGGCCATATAGTGAGGGTAAAGGATGAAAGATGGGGGAGAAAAATCATAGACTGGTTCCCTAGGGAGGAAACAAGAAAACCTGGTAAACAAAAGGCAAGGTGGAGGGACGAAATTACCGACTTCATCCACTACAATCTTTTTACAAGAGTGGCGCAGGACCGAGCCGAATGGGCGCGGTTGA
>FIZR01020074.1:0-24998 GCA_900060175.1 Ferrisia virgata | reverse complement strand
GTGCAATGCTTTGGAGTAAAAATTAAATAATGGAGCAATCTATTCTTTTCTACTTTATGAGCTGTTACATAATGTTTTCTATAGTAAGATGTGACATGATACATTCATGCCTGAAATATTTTCTGGATACACAACTTGCACGTACAACACCCGCCTACTGTGTAGCGTGCTCGCAATCCTCGCATCACTTTTTGGGTATACTCACGCGTGTGCAATAGTGAGATTCCGACAGACTCCACTTTAGAGTACCCCTACTTTCAATACTGTTCAACAATTCTTAGGTCGAATGTTGACAGACTTTCGACCTGAAATTGTGAGTTAGGTACCTCTGCATTTGTCTTGTTCTTGTTCTCAATTCAGATTTTGGTTTGTGCTTATGAGTTTGTGTAGTTGACAATGGTTTCCGATACGTTGCTTATTCGGCATTTACCTGCGTCGTTGAAGGCAGACGAAGTGAACGATTTTTTGAAACATATTGGAGCTGTTCAAGTATTTATCCACGAATCCAAGATTAAAAAATACAGTTACGCTTTCGCCAAGTATGCTGATTAATTTCATTACCAACTGTAGTTTTGTAATCAGTTGTTAAGGAAAAATGAAGCAAACGTTTTAATCGACGAGTAAAATTGAATAAAATTTTGTCGATGATGGTTTGTAATTTTGCAGGTTCAAAAGTAAAGAAATAGCTCGAGAAGCCCTCCTGCATATCCATCAAAAAGAATTGTTGGATCATAGATTGATAGCTGAATTTTCGAATAATGGATATTTTAACTGTCACGGATATGGGAACGAGTACAAGATAGAGAAACTAATTAGAATAAAGAAGTAACAATATGATCATTAACACCATTGCATTTTCCGAACACAGGAAAGGAGAAAAAGTTAACGAAGAGAATGATAAAATACGCGAGAAGTTCTTACGTAAATTGAATAGTTGGACACTCGGCTTAAATTTAACGTTGCCACCTCCCTATCATTTAAAATATCGCTACCCCGTTCCGAATGCGCAAACACTTCTCAACATCTCAAATATGCTGACTTCCAATGTGAAGTTTTACACGCAAGTTCGTAGTGATATTATCGTTTCACAATCTAAATATGGATTGAAGTCTTACTACATCGACGTGTATTTTTTCGTTTCAGGTGCTGCATTTGATGAATAAAATGAATTTGCCCTCTCCATTTGAAGTAGCCTTTCCATTGTGCGGAAATGATATTTTTGACTCTTTTGTTCGACATGTTATTGGAGGTAACGTCGAGGAAATGACACGAAGGATGGATGATTCTTCAGAAAAAGAAAGCGAATTGGAGAGTGAGAATGACGAAAATGCCGTTCGATGTTCGAGTAATACAGCTTCGTTTAAAAGAAAGTTTAAGCGGATTGAAAAATCCATGAAGAAAAGAAGGTTGCTCCGGCCGGTAGTTTCTGTTTCAGTTAGAAGCAATAAAACTCTAATCGAAGATGTTTTTGAAAAAGTCGAGCGAGATAATTCCAGCAAAAGGATCGAAGTACGTGTGAATTGACGTTTTTGATTAAGGTTTAGTACTCCTTGTTAGACGTATCTAGTTTCTGACTTGCTTCTATTTCCTTTAATAGATGAAAATAAATACGAAAGATGCCATTACTTCTTACGCAGAAGTTGATTTGGCCAGTGTCGGTGAAAAAGTTGAAGAATTGAATGAAACGTGTACAGCTGTAGCACGTGCTGAAGATGAAAAAGAACAAGATGTTGAAAAATGTGGTACTATTGCAGGGGATGGATGCATCAGTGCTGAAGAATTAGCATCAAACAAAATATCAGAAAGAGGTAATTTAAATTCAAATTATCTCCCTTCATTTTTCGTTTCTTTTTTTGATTATACTTTTTAATGCTGCTACATCGATGTTTAATTTATATCAGATTGGCAAATGTTACCGTTTTTCAAAAATTATCAACCTGGATCGCCGTGTTGTAGATTATACGTTAAGAATTTGTCCAAGCAGGTGACTTTATCAGATTTGAATTATATTTTTTCTCGTTACTCGGTCACGAATTTGAACCAACCACAAACGACGTGAGTGATCCGTATAAGTATTACCTGCTTGCTGCTGGCGAATATTCAATACACATATCACATTGTACTCGTATCTTTAATGCTGTTTTCACCACTTCTCGTATTTTTACTTCTCCAAGGTTTCACATTCGTTTAATGCAAGAAGGTCGAATGAAAGGACAAGCATTTGTTACATTTCAAAACACCGAACTGGCGGAATTAGCATTGAAAGAAACAAACGGGTACATAATTAAAGGTAAACCGATGATTGTCCAGTTCGCCAAAACTGCGATAAGTAAGGATGAGGTTGCACATTCCGGCTTATAAAATCCACCGTTCAGATCTTCTATGTAATGCTATTGTAGAACACATGAATTATATTACTTTTGCTGTTTATAATCGCTGGAAGTATCCATTATTACGCTAACAATGTTCGCCTTTAGGCGACAGTGTTTGATGATTGTTTACAACGTTTCGGTACATCTTCATTAGTTGGTTGGTAGCTTAGTACATATAACTTGGCTTGTGATCGATGAAGATTCACAGATGAGTGTTGAGCACGGTATAGTCCCTGATATTCAATGGTACTGTAGGTGATGACTTAAAATATTGTTCTGCGATGAGATAGAATGTTTTTTTCATCATTTATCTTTTTTCAAGAGCGATGATTCGTCCCTTATGACTTTCGGGTAGTTTTCGTTTTTTATTTCTTTAGCTAGAATAAAACAATAATTAACCAACTTTACCCGCATTTTTCAATGATCGAATAAATTTTACTAATTAATCTCGTACGAACTGTATTTACTAAACTGAAATATTCCAATTGTTCGTTTGAAAGGCTTTGTTTGAATTCCGAATGATATTTCTGTAGAAAACACGTCGCGTAGTATTCATGGTTTGGCAAAACAGAAAGACTAGTTACACATAAACATCTGAGTATATCTGGAGGATACAAGGAAAGAAGCAGACTAGATAAGTCAGTTTTTTTCAAAAACGAAATAATTATGTATTCTGACGGATAATTCTGGGTAGAATATAATGAATAGGCCTACTCGAATCTTCGGAGTTATTAACTCTTGGTCATGAAATCATGTTCAAAGATCCGCTGTACAGGACAGAAAGTAGGCAATTCGCCTGGTCCTGCCCCTACACATGTTGACCTTACTCTAGATTTAAACTTACAACACGCGTAATTTTCAGTACTTCTTTTTCATCTCATATATTGTTCTGAAATATGTTATGTAACTAATGTAATTTTTACATGCCCAGGAAAACCTTTGTAGTTATATTTACGTTGTTTCAAAATTTAAAATTTTCAGAAAGTGAAAAAAGTGACCAACAGCACCTTTCATCTGTAGATATTTTTAGTGAGTTCCACAAAAAAATTATAGGTATAGTACACTGAGAGTGACTAATACGATAAAGGATTTGTATAAATTTATATGCATATATGTATATATATCTATAATTCGGCAACAAAATACTATGCTAGTTAAATAATAATAATCATAATAATAAAAAAAGTAATTACAGTAAATTTTCGTTGATTTATGAATAAATAATTCTGTAATTCAAGTTTACAACATATAATACAATACAAATACATTTTTTATTAGTGATCTACGTAACATGTAATAATAACTGCGAAGGAAAAAAAACGATTCGTAAATATTACAAAATTAATTTTAAACAATCCGCTTACACGAAACATTTCATCTTCGTAGGCATGAAAAAATACATTTTACAAAACAGAGGCAACTTTTCTTTTGGTAGGAAAAAGAAATTTAAAAAAAGGAAGATAGTACAACAATATAACACAGTGTGAAAATTACGACAACTGATATAGATATCTTCGACACAAGGAAACCGGAATTTTATAACTCATCTTTCAGCGCTTCTTTCGATTTATCTTCATCTTCATCTTCTTCATCAGAAACCTGAGAAAAAACAAAAAAGTGAAAACGAATCGATAATAGATATGAACAGATAAAATGAAAATATGACTTTGTACTTACAGAAGGTTCGGGTTCTGCTCTTCCGTATTGACCCCCAGATTCCACAAATTTAGTTAGACCTTCCAATGTTCTTTCTCCATTGTATTCAACAACCTAGAAAAACATTTCAACTGAAAAAACATGTTCATTTTCAAAATATTATCTATTAAATTTTAATATTACTTACCTTCGATTTGTCTTTGGGATAAAACGTGATTGTCGGAAAACTGGAAATCTTCGTATTTTCTAGTTCGTTGGCTGTAGCATCGATTTTGGCGATAACAACGTCCGATTTGTCTTTGAAATTTTCACCTAACTGAAGTCAAATGACAGTGGGTTAAATTTGAATGCTCGAAGATGTAAGCTTGTTGGCCCAAAAGCGCGATTTAGGAAGACTCGGCGATATACCACGCGAAAAACAAAAAATTTACTTGATCATAAACTGGGGCTAACTGTTTACAATGACCGCACCACGGAGCGTAAAATTCAACCAACACATCTTTCGACGTATCCATGACTACCTTTTCAAAATTACTCGCTACCAAAACTTTTACTGGTTTAGAATCCCAATCCTCAGGCAGTTCTTGCGATAGATAATGTTGCTAAAAAAAAAAATCACCAATGCATACGATAAAAAAAAGAAAATAAATGATACGTTAGATAAATATACGTTACAGTACTTTCAATTCTCCTCTGACGAAGTTGCCCACAAATTTTGCTATATTCTCTTCGCTTAAATCAGCAGACTCTGGCTTATATTTGGCCATATCCTCCTCCAGTTTGATGGCACGCATTGATGGTACTTCTTCTTTTTTCATTCCAAAAAATTCTAAAATCCGTACGTGATCTTCCTCGTCGGTATTTATGGTAACAAATAATACCTGAAATGAACGAATCACACGTATGCGTATTAACGTAAACAGAATTCTTAGCGCTTCGCATGCGATGATAGAAAATATTGCTTTTTTTTACCTTTTCTCTGAAATTTTTCGCTACATTTTTGGCATTATTTAAATGCGCCTCAAAATGTCCGTCTTTTTTGGAAAAAAATAGAAGTAAATGACTTTTAATATCTCCGCCAAAAATTTTTGTGGCTGTTTCATGGTTGAACTCCACCACTAAAGGTAATGACTGAATGGAAACGAACGATTTCAACGCATCTTCCGTAACAGCACCGTCAAAAGTCACTTCTCCTTCATCAAACTGTAAGAACAAAATCACTTTACTCAGTCGCGGCTTTTTCGCCTTCCTCAATTCAAAATTTATCGTGAAACTTATCTATGTAGGCGCTTCTAATACCGGAAAGATGTTCTTTTGAAAAGGAGCAGAACTTTGAACGCATTATACAGTATCCGATTAGCCTAGCAACAATAATTACTTTGTTCCAAATTTCAAAAAGTGATCGTGGGAGAAATACCAATCGGATACTGTACAGCTGTCAACAAAGTTACGCTCTTCTATCAAAAAAATACTTCTACAGTACAGCATTCATTTGATTTCCAGCCCAACGTGTTACAGTCAGAAATTGAAAACAAAACAAAAAGTGGATTACAACGTGGCAGTTCGATTCACCAAGAAGTATATATGGTAAATTGAACAAATAGTGACGTACTCAATGCACCTCATTTCATTAAATCGCGATATGTAGAACAGGATGAAATACATGTATACATACGGGAGTACTAGTTACATACGTAAATAAACATACTCTACATACACAAACACACCCGCCTACCTGCGTGAACGCGCACTTGTCAGCCGTAACGATAGGAAATGGTTATAAGTTATGATCTTTATTTCATGCTGTATCACGAAAAACAATCGAAAATCGTCCGATTAAGTCGCACGTACGAATGAATGTTAATCACCAGTGAAATACGCGCGCATACATTATATAATAAATATTTCCCGATTCGTGGGTAAGAGATGAAGACGTGGGTACTTTCGACCTTGAATCGAAATATCACGCCAATACGAACAGCTGAAATGTACATCGTAATGTACGGAATACGAACCGACTTACAGGACTGTACTAGTTACAATATGTACCTAATTCATCGGTGTCTTCTCATGAAATATCGAAACAATACTTGATAAATTACTGGCAAAGTAACATGAACACAGGTCAAGACTGATTACTACCACGTTGATTTACCTTTTTATACAGAATAATTTTATCTTCTGAAACAGAAGAATCTGCGAGTAATTTCTCATCAGTCACAATACCGAATGGATGGTCATCAATCAAGCCGGCAGTAGCTAAAAACTTTTCAGCAAGTGGACTTGTCCGGTCCTAATGATTTAAATGAAATGAAATATTAAATATAAAAATAAGCTATTTTACGGACAAAAAACTGCAATCAAAATTTTCAGTTCACTTTAAAATATCCAACAATGGAAACTGTGTTGTTAGTCTTGAATAATTCTAAGTCTTCGGAAGAATTTATTTCCTTCGCCGGAGGGCCAGTTTTCTTCTTCAACCACGCAATAATGGTGTCTGCTTGACGACCACCTACGCAACAGTACATTCCATCAAGTTTTAAATAATGAAATATGCGAAAACGGCGGAATTTAACAGATTGAAACACAACCCTACCTCCGTACTCCAGAGGCTTTCCATTCTTGAAAAATTTCAATGTGGGATAACCACGGACTCCGAATTGCTCTGCAAGTTCGCTTTCTTCAGTGGCATCTACTTTAGCTAATTTAATAGGTGATCCTTCTTTATCCAGTTCGTTAGCTGCTTTAGCATATTCAGGCGCCAACTGTTTACAATGGCCACACCATGGAGCATCTGTACAGCATTAGAAAACATTAACATTACCCTACAATTCCGTAACGGTAGACGAAGATTTAATAATAAGGTCATATTATAAAATCGGAAGTTATAGTTACAGAATTCAACGAGAAGGTACTGGATGCTATCGACTGCTTTTTGGAAATCTACTTTTGATAACACAATCACGCCGTCGTCTTTTTGAAAATCGTCGGCTATTCCATTCAGCACGTAAAATGAAATTAACAGCAAATACTGAAAAACCCTTACTCCCATTTTGAGTGAACAGAACCCAAGTAATTAGAAATACTGATCAACATAGAACTACCGGTAAAACACAAATTTAATATTATTATGGTAACGTAAAATTGATGATGTAAACAAATTCGTGAGCAAAGCACCAATGTGATGGACACCCGCGCTCACAGCTCGTGGGGTTTTCTCATTGGCTCCTTTGCGTTCAAAACGCGATGGGAAATTTTTCATTACTTGCTCCGTTGGTACTCGTGACATTCTTTGATGGCATAGACCTTAAAAGTAGAGATGTGTGCCGTACAGAAATTAGGCGGTGGTGGCTCCAGACAAAATAGGGTCGCCAAGTCTCTACGTCATAGTCACGTGACACACGTAAGATGATGAAATAACAAATCGACAGAAACGAATATATACTTTTAATGTATAGATATCGAAAGATACAGCGTGAATAAATTGACCGACATAAGAACATAACGAAGGGTAAATATAACGCAACACAAAAATGTCGGAAACGAATAACCAAATATTATTAAAAATAACGAAAACTAAAACCAATACCCCCCCCCCTTAATCGCGCAATTTCACAAACAGAAACAGTCGCGATTAACGATACCAGATACGAATAAAATTTTTTTTTTTTATAATATATTTACGATTCGAGAATAGAGATGGCAAACGCATATGCGGTTGCTGAATCTGCGGTGCGCACAATAATGTAAACAAACATAAATTTGCATAAGACCTATCAAAATACTCCTACAATTATGTACATTATTTATATTTGTGTGTTGTCAGCTTGTCACTGTTACTGACTTTCAAAGCCAATCGAAATTTTGAATAAAATATTATATTTATACATTGAATGTTTTGGTCCATTTTTTTCAAATTTCAATTGATGTGTTCACCATTTTAGCTCATTTTTCTTGTTTTTACACAAAATGATTTCAAAATTTGGATAAAGTACACACCTACAGACAGGCTACAACAATTATTTATTGTAAAGAATACAGTAACAATCATCTGTATGCGTGTATAGGTTATATACTTGTATATTTGAATTTGGTTTAATGGTTTCTCCTCCCCAAATGCATGTTTATAATTTTTTTTTGTTTCTGACCATCATAGATAATAGAAACTTCATTACTTGACAAAAAATCAAAACTTTTAAAAAAATGCAGTCCAAGTTATCCCTATTCGAGAAGACATAAAAAGAATTTGTATCGACAGCCCCCTTCCTAGCATTAAGTACATTAAACATCCTAATAATTCTTTGTAAAGTTTTTCCAATATTTTCCCTTCATTTTTAGATGAAGATAATTTGAATTCTATCGGAGATGACGTATTTTTAATTTCGTTATCTTTTATTCCAAATCTTTTCGAAATTTTTTCTTTTAGTCAAGTTTACTTATAAAAAGATCATTTTTATTCGAATTTCTTTCAATTTTTAAACCAAGAAAGTTTTCGATATTTCCCAGTTTTTTTATTTAAACTCTTTTTCAATAAGACCTATAACTTTTTTGACATTTTTATCTTTTCCGCAAATAATCATATCATCTACAAAGATTAAAATATATAATCTATTTTTTCTGAACAATTAAGACATGGATCATTTTTGCATTTTTTAAAACCCAAACTAATAAAAAATTTAGCAATTCTCTCATTCCAAGCTTTCGGAGCTTCTTTTAATCCATATAAAGATTTGTCCAAAATTAATACAAAATTATCTTTTTCAGATTTTTCTATAGATTTGTCTGGCAATGTTAGAATTTCAATATAGACCTTTTTCTTTTAGTGTTCCATTCAAAAACGCATTTTTTTACGTCAATTTGTTTGATCAAAAAATTTTTACTATTGCATAAGGCCAAAAGACATCGAATCGTATCCATTTTTGCAACGGGTGAGTAAATTTTATTGAAAAAGTAGTCTTTTTGAGATTCGCATCCTCTTACAACTAGTCTAGCCTTATAAATTCCATTTGCCTTTTTGGTAAAAACCCATCTGGTAGTTAAGATTTCGCAATTTTTAGGCCTTTCAATTTTTCGCCAAGATTAATGATCGATTATCGCTTCTAACTCCTCTTCCATAGCTTTTTTCCATTTTGGCCAATCACTCGATTTTTTAGCCTCTCGTACATTATTCGGATTTTTTTCAACAAAATTTTCCACATTAAATACGAAATTTAACGAATTTGGGTTGGTAAAATTAATTTAATTTCAATATTTCCGATATTTTCTAAATCAATTTTTTGTTTCTGTGCCCTTTAGCATGGAAAATTCGATTCGTCAAAAATTACGTCACGACTCAGTATGATTTTTTTGGTTTCTAGATCCAAAAGCATGTAACCGCCTTGAGCATAGCCTATCATGACCCTTTTTCACGAATTATAATCTTACTTTGAGTCTTTATTTAAATTCATTGCATAAGCTTTATATCCAAAAATTTTTAATTTTGTATGATCAAAAGGTTTTCCATGCCAAATTTCATACGGAGTTTTCTTATTTCGTAGAATACTTCTATTTATAAAAAAAGCTGCACAAGTTATCACTTCCGGCCAATAAAGTTTATCCATACCACTTTCATATATCATTGTACGTGCCTTATCAATCAAAGTATGATTCATTCTTTTGCTTTTACCGTTTTCATGTTGTACGAATAATTATGTTAATTTGAAATAATGGCACCAGTTGAATCCATTTGAATAGATGCTCAATCGGGATTTTTACCGTATTTAAGAAATTTCAACCAATTAGTTCCATCAGAATCCCAACAGGTGTACAGAGTAGTGTTGCAAGAACGCATCTTATTCGAGTCCTTTTTTGAATTTTTTACTTCAGATCAAAATTATTTGAGCTTGAAACAACACGGAAAAAGTGTTCTCGTTTAACATGATAATATTCTCGCTCGGAGAAAAAAAATCCAAAAAAGGGCTCTGTACACGTATCGGAGGCTCTGTTTTCTACAACATATCCAAAATTCATCAAATTCCGTTCTGTCATCTTTGAGAAATTCTGCAGAAACTTCTAATGGAACTGATATAGTTGAAATTTCTCAAAAATGGAAAAAATACTAATCGAGTATCTTCTCAAATGGATTCAATTATTTTATTATTGCAAATTAACATTATTCTTTGTATTTTGCTTAATTTTTTTCATTATCAATTCTCAAACAAGAAAAAAATGGAAAAATTCATAAAAATCATGTCCAAAAAACGAAAACCGAAGTATATACGCATGCATGCGCTTAATGAAAAATTCAAAAGCTGAAACATCCTCTCTTTCCTGTACTGACCTTCTCGTGTTTATTTTATGTGATTGTATGACGAATATCAACACCAATAATTCCATGTACATAGTTTTCTTTCTTTTTTTTCTTCACCATTTTTCAATATTCGTTCATTTAAAGTCACAATATGTGACCGTGTTTACGTTCAAAATGTGTACGCGCCATGAACGTCTGCTATCCCTGCCTACGGCTTGGCCCAACAATATTTCAGGACAAGTACACGAAATAATTATTAATAATGGTGCATGATATTTTCAAGCGCTCTCTATTGCAAAAAATAATACTTAATCACGTGACTTGATCACACGCCATGTTGGTAAATTGAAGAATTTTAGTTTGGTGTTTTTGTTTTTTGATCTGTTTTAGCGTTTCATCATTAATCAACACTTTGATCAGAAGAGTCTGCCGGCGACTAGTGTTTCCTACATTGGCAATTTCGATTCTGAATTTGTTTTGTAATTTTAATTCTTTCTGGGGGACAAACTTTATTGGTAGTATAGATTTTATTATTTGGTGGTGTAAAGTCCTATGATGGCGGAGTATACGGCAGTTGCCCAAGACACCATGAACACTGTTCAACTGGAAATTGGTAACAATCAAAATGAACTGTACTTCCGAAAACCTTTCGATCCACTGGCTTATGAATTGGATTCAACTTTTCGTCTCACTAAATTTGCCGATTTGAAAGGCCGAGGATGTAAAGTACCGCAGGAGGTATTATCTAAATTGTTATTAACCTTGCAACAATCTGACGAAAATGGTCAACAAGAAGAAGAGCATTCTAATTTCATGCAGTTACTTCCACAGCCACGATTAGGTAAGTTTTGCTTCATTTCTGCGACCAGCTGTACGATTTCGAATCATTCCGATTTTGTTCCTGATTGTCCCGTAAATATATTTATTGTGCCACTATTCTGTATTTCGCGCCAACGTTCACTGTCAAGCACATATTCGACGTGTGTTTGGTTTATACTGCGCCCGTTCTACCAGTTCTATGCGACAAAAAAAAACACTTATTCGCTGTACTAATCAAATCAGCGATACGTTATATCCGTATGTAATGATGGTAGCTTGCTAATTTCATTCTCTTTTTCTTTTCTGTTGGTAAATTGAAGGTATCGGAATGGATTCTTCAGTTACACCGCTTCGTCATAACGGCTTATCACTGGTTCAAACTACTGATTGTATATACCCCATTGTTGATGAGCCTTATATGATGGGTACGGCAAGTTTCTAAAGCTGTAATTGAATTCAATTCTCGTAAATGTTTGGGTTATTGAATTTCAAGAGTTTTTTTATTTAATTAATCAATTATTATTATTATTCAGTTATTTACTTTTTTTTTTTTTTTTTTTTAGGAAAAATAGCATGTTCGAATGTGTTAAGTGACTTGTATGCGTTGGGTGTTACCGATTGTGATAATATGTTGATGATTCTTGGAGTTTCGATTAAAATGACCGAAAAAGAACGCGACGCTGTGGTACCTCTCATTATGAAAGGATTCAGAGTAAGATCTCGTATCATTGTTGTTTCGTCAATACGAAATTAAATCCCAAAAAGCGATAAATTTGATGTCGTTTTTTTTATTAATTTTTTCATTGTTATCAGGATTGCGCTGCTGAAGCTGGGACTTTCGTGACCGGTGGACACACCGTTGTAAACCCATGGTGTACTTTAGGGGGCGTTGCTACGAGTATATGTCAAATTAACGAATATATAGAGTAGGTCGAATACGATGGAAATTCTGAATTCATTTAAAATCTTTTAAAGTATTCTGTTACATTCATTTTTAGGTGTAACAACGCTGTCATTGGCGATGTTATCGTATTAACGAAACCACTGGGAACGCAAGTCGCCGTAAACGCTCATCAGTGGCTAGAACAGCCAGAAAGATGGAATCGTATTAAACTCATTGTTTCGGAAGATGATGTCAACAAAGCTTATCACAGAGCCATGGACTCAATGGCGCGTCTGAATCGAACTGGTATGTGAGCAGGTGTATCCGAAGTATTTCTGAATTACCTTACTCGTTGATCACTGTTTGTCAAGTTTTACCAACATTTCGGCCTAAGAACTTGGCGAATGAACCGTATTTTTGAGAAAAATATCAAAGATGTTCGTTGATTAGGTTTGACTGGCAGTAAATTTGCGGGGAATCCAATGTATCTCGTTCCAATGTATTTTATAAGAATGCTGAAAGTTTTTTGCATTTTTTTGCTTATAGAAGTTCGCGCATAATGCGGTGGCTTTCACCGTAAATTTTCGGTAGACATCATAAGTTCGACGTCACAATCAAACATTGCCGGTTTGCCTTGAGCTAAAAAAGTAGTTTGTTTGATTGCAGCAACATTGAAAAAAATATTACGACAGAATTGAATTCTATTATGTTTCGATAAATCTTGTGTAGAAATTGAAACTTGAAGCTTATAAAAAGTTTTCATAAAAACTGGAAAGAAATGAAATTTTTTTCAGTAAATTTCGATTCCGACGTCACTATTTTCTAATTTTGGGTGATTTAAAAAATTGTAACAGCCAACAAAAGCTGTTGATTTTGGGACCATAGCAAACCGACAACGTTTGATTTTGACATCGAATTTAAAATGTCTATGGCGTGCTTTGTTTACGATACTCTTGGGTGTCATAGGGAAACGGCTGGTTATCATTAAGAAAAGTTCTGCTTCATCGACTTTGCTTTTTTATTGTGCTTGGAATCATCTGCTTATGTTTGCATTTATAATTTTGACTGCTCTTTCATAAAGATCGCTACGAACACATTATTATACGTGTATGTCTGATTCAAGAATATAATGTTCGTATGTTGCGAAAGTATTTTTGAATGCAGTAGATTTATATGAAAATGGTTGAATTTGGCTGAATTTTCAGCTGCAAAATTGATGCATAAATACAACGCTCATGGCGCGACAGATGTTACCGGGTTTGGATTACTAGGTCACGCACAAGCATTAGCAAAAAATCAGAAAAAAGAAGTTTCGTTTGTGATTCACAATCTGCCTATTATAGCCAAAATGGCTAGCGTAGCTAAAGCTTGCGGAAACATGTTTCAACTGTTACAAGGAAGTTCACCCGAAACTTCCGGTAAATATAATACTTAATTATTTATCGTTGTTTTTATCGCCCGTCGTACTGGTCATTGTAAAACTACACCAAAACAATGTTCATGAATTTTTTTTCAGGAGGATTGCTCATTTGTTTGCCTCGAGAGCAAGCGGCTGCTTATTGTAAAGATATTGAGAAACAAGAAGGTTATCAAGCATGGATTATTGGTATTGTTGAAAAAGGAAATCGAACTGCTAGAATTATTGATAAACCCAGAGTAATCGAAGTACCAACTAAAGAAAAAGAAGGAAGTTTGTGGTAACATTTTAAAAACGTGTTCTCTCATGTATAATTTTTTTTTCAAATTATAATTATTTTAATTTCTATTTTAATAATTATCATTACTTATTAGTGTAGTATCCTAATTTTTATTTTTACTGCGATTATGATTATGGTTTACTTGTATATTGCTTCAAACTTGACGGCTTCCTTTTTCCTTTTTGTTTTTACTTGCGTTTTTTTTTTATTTTGACCAGTATATATATATATATTTTTTTTTTAATGATTGAACAATGCAGGATGAATAAGGCTGGTACGTTACTTTCATTTAATAGACGAATCTTATGTACCTATTTATTTCATAAATATAATGAATGTAAGTAATTTCGAATTTTTGACGTTATTTTGATATGTTTGTAATCAAAATCTCGTTTGGTCCAGTAGTTGATGAATTGTCTACATGCAACGTTGGTTGTTTTTTTTATTTATTATGCATTGACTTCGTTTCATAATACATGAATATTTTTATTTTGTATGTATGTTTTGTGGAATTACGATGGTAGCTTGAACACTGTTATCCAGAATTATTGTTCTCCTTTTTCAAACCCAAATGCGTTGTGCAGTAATGAATAATATTATCGAGATTGTTTTCAAGCATTTACTTCGAAATTCAAACCAATTTATGTTTGTGCCCCTTGTGTAACAGAACATTTTTTTCTGACTTGATTTTTTTTTCTTTTTTTGATAGAACTTGAAATCGTGGTGTGGTGATATTTGTATGACATTAATGAACTGGAAATGCCTACTACCGATGCCACGTCTTTCATAATCTAAAAATATCGGAGAAATGAAAAAAATCGTTCTTTTTTGTAATTAATTTTCGAGCGGTTCGTGCAGCGATGTTGGTGACCCAATTTCAGAAGGAAGAAATTAAACACTCGTACTTCCAGGATGATGGTTACAGTTGCAATGAAAAAAGCTTATTAATGGATGTGACATTGTGAAACAAAATAAGGAGAAAGTTCAGAAATTGTCAGCTTAAAACAACACGATAAATGTGCAAAGACCTGTGTATTGTAATGATATAAGCTTAAAACTTCATAGAGACTTCCTTTTTTATGTGAAATCGTAGCAGGTGAATCTAATTTCTAAATGTCAAAGAATCGCCGAGGAATCATCCCCTCGAAATTTTGAGAGCAAAAAATTTGTAACGTAGTTCTGTATAATGTAACTTGCAGTTGGCAAATTTGAAGCATTTTTGTTGGTTCTGCATGCACAGGTGGTGAAAATAAACGTTTCCTTGTCGAATGTAAACTTTGGTTGAACGAGCCGAAGGCAAGTGAAGCCAAGTTCGTTGATGAAACAAGCTGAAGGCGAGTGAAGCCAACCAAGAAGTTACTTTTTCCAAAAAATTTCATAATCAGGTAATCGTTTTTTGTGATTCGTGATAAGTACCTTGGTGCCTATAAAACTTTTAATTTTTGAATATTTGTTTCAATAAACACTCATCTCACTCACTTCTGATAATTAAATGCATTAATTGATTGTTTATTTGTAAAAAATGATTCAAAATTTTACCGAATTAAACGAATTCGCTCGTTAGTTACAGGAATTATCTTTCAGAGGGTGAAAACATCAATTATTTTTTTTAATGAAAGAAATTCAATTTATTAGTATTTAATTTTATTGACAGATTGACCGATCTATCGTATGTTTAATTTAAAAAAGAAGTTGGCTTATCTGTAAGCCATGCTCGTTAACCAATCGAATGCCTTAAAAATCAATTTCAAGCCATCCAATCGGCCAACGCCATCTATTTATAAATTTTACACAGTCCTTTTTAAATTGAACAAACTATAATCCAACATCTATAAGCTAAAGAGAGGTTACACCAAAACGTGTTTACACGAAAAACGTAGGATCGCATCCCCTTTTACCTTACCCCGCCAAATTTGTGATGTCACTTGGAAGAAGACCATAGCTACTCCGCGCACATTCAAAATTTAGACGCCAGATGAAAATTTTCAATTTTTCAAGACAAATTGTGAAATAAACTGCTAATTATCAATATCCTTCCATATCACTAAAATATTGCAGTAATCAAAAACAAAATGAAACAAGTTCAAAAAATTGAAATGGTATCAAAAGTTTTGATTTTGATAAATTTCATTACAAGACAAGATAGATGGGCATGTTCCGCAGGGCTCTTAATTTTGGTCACCAAACAATTTTTAACCAGTTGTTAAAAAATGAAGATATTGTGAAATAAAAATAAAACATATTGAAGCAGGTTTTCCAGATCAGCTAATTCAAACTAAAATCATGAGGAATGTCTCGACGGCAGGTAATTGATAATAATAGTGATGGACCTTAAATTTCAAAGAGAAAAAATCGAAAGAAGGGGAAAAATTGCCAACTGTGACATATCATCAATGATCAAATTTTCATTTTTATTTTTGTTAGGGAAAATAAGATAAGATGGGTAATAAATGCAGATAGTATTGGGTAACAGGGGCTGGGTGATAGTCTAACAGGGCCCATATGAAAATTGAAACAGGTTTGAATGGAAATGAGGTGCTCAGATAAAGGTGAAATGTGAATGGTCCTGAGCTCAAATTCAAGAATTGGAAATTCAAATAGATCGATGGATTAATGGAATGATTGAAATGTCGGAAATAAAAAAAGGAAAAATTCAAATTCACGGTTCAAATTTTCAAATTTTAGATCCTGAGCCGCGACAAGTTTATTAAAGTTAAAGGATGTCATAAATTATGAATAAAAAAATTGAAATTTTAAATCAATAACAATGATTAAAATCGCAATCTATGCTCATTGACGACGAGTTGACAATTTTTGAGAACATTTCGCAACAGGACCGTTTTGTTAATGATAATTTTTGTTAATATTAAGCACGATGTTGGTTAGCGCCGTAGTGGCGCGAAGCGGCATCTTCGACCGCTTCAATTTTGCCAGTGTTGCTGATGTAATTCAAAAAATTAGGAAGTTGAACGAACATCCTCGGAAGTTGCCGAGAACGTCCGATACCGTTTTGTCGCTTGAACGACTAGGAATTAGTTCTCGTAGTCTTCTATTATCATTATAGAATCAATCAGAGATTTTTAATTGTATCAATTGCATCTTAAGATCAACTACAAAGAGTATGACATCAGGATTCGCGTACAAATAATGAACTCAAAACGCGTATACGTACATTTATACAAGTAGGTAAAAACAAAAAACACATGACTTTGTGCTGATAATTTTCTTTCGCATTAATTCAGAAAGCATTTCAGTTCTCCGATTCGTCTCATAATTCATTCGATATTGCATATGTTTTTTTGGTCAATTTCACTTTCATTTTGAGATTTTACGCTACGTTTTATTTTCTTCAAGTTATGTCGTCAGACGAAGATGATTACGTATGTTATGGCAACGCTTTAGATCCAATAGACGAGGGTAAAGTATTCCACGAACCTGTTTTTAATTTGTTGTCAAACGCCTGATAATGTCTCATTTACAGACTCCATACCAAGGAAAAAACCTATAACTGCTGAAGACCAATACGCTAAAGATGAACGTGGTCGTAGGAGATTTCACGGTGCGTTTACAGGTGGCTTTAGCGCTGGATTTTTTAATTCTGTGGGCTCTGTGGAAGGTTGGCAACCTACTCATTTCGTTTCGTCAAGAACGAATCGTACTCAGTCCAAAGATCAAACAATTTTTGATTTCATGGATGACGAGGTACAGTGACATCTCTATGTACAATATATAAGAGAAAGTGCTGTGTTTCCGTAAAATTAATGTCACAGTGATCGTGAAAATCAACAGGATACCGGAGAGTATGGCATTTGTCCCATGTCCTTACAAGTAAAATCGACTTTCGACACAAAAGCATCAATAGACAGCGAAGCGAATCAAAACAAGCGTCGTAGAATTTCCACAAATAAGCAGAATCACGTACTTGATACCTCATTCGTACGAGATGTACTCGCTCCTACTCGGTAAGTGATCACCTGTCCGTTGGCGATGAAAGCTGTATTCATAGCAGAAATAATATTATGGAAAAGTGAAGATTTCCTCATTTTTTTATAATGTTTTATAAAAATTATGCGAATCGTGCATTGTGGTTGATGGTTATGCCATCATTTCGTGCAATTAATTTCAACCAATTGTTCAAGATCAATTGTTATAGAAAAGTAAAAAAAAAAAGTTCTCTTTTCCGTAACAATTTCAACATTATAGGTAGAAATACAGCCGAATTGTTAGTGAATGAAGGTGCATGTAAACGTTACATCGACGATTCGCGAAACGACTTCCTTCACATGTAATTTATTTTCATGACCACATCTGCTCATGTATTGGTCATTCCTCCACAAAATAACCCCCCCCCCCGGACACGTTACAGTAATTATCAGACAAACACAGACTTAATATTGCACACACGCTTGTGCGTATGTTTTCAGCGATACAGTTGGCGTCAAGTTACTGGTGAAAATGGGCTGGCGACCCGGGCAAGGAGTAGGTCCTAGAATTACTAAACGGGAGAAAAGACTTGGAAAACTACGGCCGCACTCTGAAAGCTCGAGAAAAGTATACAGCTGTCGTTTACCTACGGACGCTGCCACAAATACCAACGCCACTGACTACGATTTCAGCTCTTCTAGTAGCGAAACGGAATTAGATTATGATCTGGAAAATATTACTTTTGCTCCTAACGATTATCAAACGTACATAGCTAGTCCGAAACAAAACACTTTCGGACTCGGCTACAAAGGAATCGATCGTAAACCGGTGTTATCGTCTAAGCGGGCCGAATTATCGGTTTTAACGTTGGCTGGAAAATCTATTCGAGGCCAGGTGATTCAGTTTGAACGTTGAAATCTCTTTGCGTGTCACTAATTGCTGCATGTATTTCATTGTACACGCTGCCGTACCCAATAGTGATTTTTTTTTTTTTCATATCAACGTTTCATATTGACAGATTTTTGTCCTTGTTTTTTTTCTTGCAAACACAGGCTTTCGGTGTGAGCGTATTCGAGGAGGACGACGATGATGTTTACTGCGTGGAAGACATGGCGGATTATGATTTTTCATTGCCTTATGCTGGCGAACCAAAAATTATGCAACAAAAAACTACTTTGTCAAAGAACACAAACTGCATCGAGGGATTTTACGTTAGTATGACGACCGCCTCAAAAATCAAGTCGACATTCGTTTTACCTAGCATCCCAATAGGTATACGCACCGTTTCACGTAATCATGGTTACCAATTCGGGTGTGTCCAGGATTAGCAACAATTTCATTTCGATTCTTATTCGCGCGATTTCATTTTATAGATTTTCAACCGCTGCAAACGAAAAAAAAAAGGTGGGATTGTCCCACCGCAACGAGTAAAGTTCAGAAAACAAGAATCTCTTCGGCTACGGAACGTTCTATAGTGCTGCAAATTGACGATATCGATGACAAAAACAACAGCGACAGGAGCAGTAATCATCGAATAAGTGAGATTCCGTTACCCATAGAGAAGTGCTTCACACCGAGTCGAAAGGACGAAATGTTGTCTGTTGATACGCCCGAAGTCGCCTCCGCAGCGCGTGTGAAGTTTTTCGCTTACGACATGCAAAAGCAAAATCGATATGAGAAATATTTAACGCTGAAAAATCCGTCACAGTTTCCTGGTACACACAAGGAAATATGGATGAAAACTACATTCGCCGACTAACTCGATGTTAAAAATAATTTTTTACGTACGTAGGTACCGAAGATATGTCTAGCATGTATCCAAGCAACATGACAGAATGGGAGAAAGAAAGGGAAAAATACGAATTCGAACAAGCGACTAGACTTTATCGACCTTTAGACGAAGATCTTGCGAGCAGATTCACTCGCGGAACGCGAGAAGAAAACGTCCATGATGTATTGACACCGGTAGAAAAAAGTTACGACGCCGAAACTGAAGCATTACGCAAGGCTGTGACAAGTAAAATGTACGGTGCTCTAACTAAAAAGAAATTTTCATGGAAACCGGATAAAATAGTTTGTAAACGATTCAACGTGCCCGAACCTCTCGAGTAAGCTTCGCGTTTTTTCTTAATTACACGCATTTCTCTTCGTTTATTTCACTCCAGTGACATTTTAACAGAGAGACGTCTTGTAACGTATCCGTAAGTGAAACAAAACGAGGAAGTCGTAGCGGGTCGCTTTTTGAATTTTTAAAAATGTCCACTAGCAATGTGCATGTCGACCGTGTAGCTATCACATCGTCGTCATCACAGTCGCAATCCTCGACTGTTCAAAGCGGGTATGACGTCGGTGAGCAGCATTCACTTCGAGTACGTATATTCTTGAGCTGATAGGATCGTTACAATTCTTTGTTATTTATGCGGTATTTTTAATTTATTTTGTTTGTTCGCTTGTTTTTTTTATTTTTTATTTCGTTCATTTGTTACTGGTAGACGATGGAAACGCGAACTGTCGAAGAAGATTCAGAAAATGACGACCAAATCGACAAAATTACCGACAAAATCGATCTATTCAAGGCGATATTTCTTGCTTGTAGCGAAGACGAAGACGAAAACGAGATAGAGAAAGACCAATTAGATAAACGCAACAGTGAAACAGCTTTGAATTCGAAAGCAGCATTGTCTGCATTGGATGAACGAAACGTCGACGTTGAAGCGTCGCATTCCATTTTGACTCCACCGATATTACGGTCTAGCGATAGAAAAGAAATCAGATACTCGCCGGCTCGCGGCATATTCGCCAATTTAGATTTAGAATCGTTGAAATATGAACCATCCATACCGAAGGATAATCCGGTCGCTACGGCAACATTAATCAAGTCATCTTCGGAAGCGAATGTCGATGATGCCGTACTGTACGGTCCAAAAATACCGAAATCGCTGCTTCCGACAGTTAAAACAATGTACACGAATAGCAGCGAAAAAGCACTACGATTCCACTGTGCCGAAAGTTCTGCTCCGAAAGTATCGTCTCAAAAATCGCCTGATTCCAGTTCGCCTATTTGGGTTGAAAAATCGATCAAGCATAAAAGCAAAAAACATAAAACGCATAAAAAGCAAAAAAGAAGTAAACATAGAAAACGTAGATAAGGCATAAACGAAGGGTGTAATGTAATTTGCTTAAATAAGAAAGCAATTCGCTTGATCGCAACAATGTTACGTGACCGTATTTCGCGCGTTATTAAATTTATACATTTGTGTGACTTTATCGCGTGCATCCTTTCTTGGCCGAACGGCAATTACGAGTCGCGAAAATGATCATCAAAAACGTCGAATGAAGTTATGAATAATGAACTGCTTTTCAATAATCTACATAAATCGAGTTTCAAAGCTTGTTTATAATGGTAAAGAAATTTTGATTCTGACAGTAACGGAATAATTGAGATAATTTTATTTTTTTGTTGGAAAGTAGAAGAGAGGTGTTGGTACAATTATCTATTCGTGTAAACCATGCACGCGTTCTCACGATGTTCTTAATATAACCTCATTAGCAATGTTTACCAAAAAAATGTAAAATGCTACCGGAGTCAAAATTCATTTATCATTGTAAACTGTAAACGAAGGTTTTACATTGCGTTTCTCTTTTGCCTCGACTTGTCATTATCGTCCATCACGTAAAATCGAGGGAGAGCATGAAATGAACATTACTTTACGGCTGTTTACTTGATGTATAAAATTTAAATCTGTTATCGACGCGAGTATGCAATATTCAACGTTGTTTCTAACTTATGATACGTATTATGAGCACGTCCGTGATGCACAAGCAAAACAGAAAAATGTTTTAAACTTTTTAGTATTCTCCGCTCCATCAGTTATGAGGAAAAAACGCGATGTGAACAAACGCGGTTTTGAATTTTATATGCGAAGAGAAAAATAATAATTTTCACAATTTACCGATCAAATTAAAAGTTTTATTCGTTCACCACTACCTACCATACAGTAAATGAAATTAACGTAAAATAACATTTAAAAAAATTTGGGTACACGAAGAAATTTTATGAATTGAATAAAAATTTTTCTAATTAGGAATTTTTGTTTTTTCTTCTTTGTTTCTTTTACTGGAATGTTAACCATCAGCTATATTCGTCCGTCCATCGCTGCTAAATCGTCGGCGGTCGGCGGTTGGTGTTACTGCGTCGCCCATAAAATACAACGATTTCAATACTCTTTAAACAACAGATAATTTTTCAGGTGAGTCGGCAAGGGTAAATGAACAATTTTACTGCGAAAATCGCGTAGATTTTCGAGTAAAGTGACACTGCGGAGCTGTTGTCGGATGACGTTGCGACACAATTGTTGCAAAGTAGAACGAGTAAATTCCTCCTGCTTCGAAACGTATTCGCAAAATAGTATGGTACTAGAATTACTGTTACAATTAAAATAGAGTGGTTTCAATCCGATCAAGTAATAGTACATAGAGCGATGCATTTCAAAATCTGCGTTCGACTCAGCGGTAACGGCAATCAAATAGCGACACAACAAATCTGGTTCCAATACGCTAGAATGCGATAGAAATATACGCACTGCGTCGATTTTGGCGCTACGAACAGCATCCAAAACAGGCTTGTAAAAAATTTCGTAGCCCGATAGCAGGTCGAATCGTTTAAATTCGATTGTATTATCGTTATAACATTGCAAACAATAGTCAAACGTGACGTTAAAATCGTTCAAAGTGTCTAATATGGCGAATTTATCAGCGTCAGACCATTGCGAATTTAAAATAACAGCGTACGGGTTAATAAAATTGATTCTGGATGACGGCCATTTGATTTTTAATTCTCGCGCAAAGGCATCCACAAATACGATATCATGCTCCAATAGTAAAGATAGAAGCGCGACTAAGGTGTCGTCGACCATTATCGGTTGTTGTTCGCAACGTACGCTAAGTAGATATGCCAAAGGAGAAAACACATCGGTACAACATCCGCTCTTTTCGACATGCGGCGCTAGCAGAATTTCCTTCTTCAATGGCGTTGATTCTGAAAAAATAGTTGCCAAACAGTCGATCGAAGCTGAATTGAGAGCACAACAAACGATGGAGTAATGCGTTCCCCCGTTTTTCAAAACACTTTCGATACTCCGGTAACAATTTTCGTATACGTCGGTGAACTGAACACATTTGAGCAGCGTGCGCATAATTTTAGCATTTCCCGCGACTGCGGCGTAGTGTAACGCGCAGACACCGTCTTCACTTGCTATAGTAGCACTAGCATTGCATTGTAAGAGGTATTCAACGCATTTCTCACTGTCATTCCGATCAGGACGGCAATTTTGCACGGCCAACATGAGCGGTGTGATTCCTTCGTTATTCTGTAGATCGACGATCTTCCGTTGCTGTCGCTTTTCTTTCTCGTATTCCAACAGCAGTCGTACGATACCGAAATGGCCACGTTGACAAGCCAAATGCAAAGCCAGGTTACCGTCAGAATCCGGCGAAATTGTCGACGCCATACTTTCCAACAGCGCTTCGCACACGGCCCGATGACCATACAAAGCCGCCAAATGTAATGCGGTAAAGCCCTGCCAATCTTGGTCATCGACCACGCCTCCAAATCTTAACAAATGCCGCACTATGGCCTCGTATCCTTTGGCCGAAGCCGCGTGCAACGGCGAACTACCATCCGGCGTCTTTGCATTCGCGTCGCTACCACCGTTCAACAATAACAACACGTTTCGCTCGCAACCTTCTTCGCTAGCTACGAACAATGCTGTTTTGCCATCAAACGATCGAGCATTCAAGTCTAGCTCGATGTATTCGTCGCCATAACTTATCAACACATCCAAACATCCGTTGCACTCGTTCTGCGATGCAGCTACGTGCACAGCTGTCCAACCGCGGTTGTCCACCGCTAAAGATGTTCGCGTTTGCGTAGTTCTACTTTTCTTTCGTCTTCTGTTGCTGCTACCGCTCAAAATTTTTCGCAAATTTTTCACGTCTTTGGTACGAACGAGTCGTGAAACGTCATCCAACGATGCTTCATCCGTGTAGTCGAAGAAATTTACAACGTTATTCATTTCTCTCTCTACTGACACGTGAGGTATACGCGGTACTCAGTTCGTTTCTCAGTATTTGTGGAAAATCGACTCGATCGCTTCACCATGCTGTAGCTATCAAGGTACTTCAGCACCAGAACTCAATAGTTCCAGACTACCACAACGCATACTAATAAATATTTTCCGAACAATCGTAGTGCCGAAATAATTAATTGAACCGTACATGGAATACGTGGTATGTAGGCTGCCGTGAGTCGCACAGATGAAATAATTAGAAAATCAAGAATACATTTTAAGGAAAGAACGAATTCAAAAAACACGAATGAGGAATTGCAGAATGTGAGAACGACAGTGATTGTTTGATAACATTCGAAAATCAAAATCGACTGATAATATCTATGAGATACTGGGACTATGACCCGGCGTTATGATGAACCAACGAACGCGCATGAACATGATGTCACATGACTGGTCTATAATGTTGTCGAAAACTTAGCGATGGGATATCAAAATGGTGATATCAATATATATCGATATCCCTTCCGATATCAAAATAGCGATATCTGGAAATGATATCGATATGTATCAACTCTTTTGTTACTCAATTAAAAAGCCCAAAAAAAGCGAATTTTTTTGTAAAATTAGCAACATTTCACAGTAACAATTCATGACAGGAAAAAATGAATGACGTCATAGTTGTGAATGTTGTGAAATTCTATTGCCCGCAACTACACTTGTTTCTACGCATGCCTGTATACTTTGGATATTTCTACGATTTCCAATAATATTATTATTTAAATATTTATCTGTCGTATTCGTATTTCAACATATCAAATCCATCTCACGTGAATAAATTGAACTTTGAAGTTATGTTTGGGTTGATTCTGTTCTAACTTTCACTTATTTAGTGTTACGTTTAGAATATGCTTCATAACTAATAGCACATGACTGTGAAGAATTCTAAACGATATTTTCAGGAGAACTGAACATTCTAAACATCAATTTTATGGTTCTATACCAGCTGCAATAGAGATTAGTCACACTTCTCAATGTTCGATCAATGATATCCCCGTATCCTGTGAATTCAAATAGCACTAGTCTTTTATGTACCTTCAGAACTAGATCTGATTTCAAAATTAGTTTTTTGCTCGTAGCATTATATTAATAATGCAGGTAAAATGATACTTCCTCGTCACTATTCACTAATTAGTAATTAGTATAATACAGTTTTCTTACTCTACAGCATTTTCATTTTCATAACTCATTACATTACATGTTAGTATATTATACATTTATATTTCATTC
>FIZR01020072.1:0-10914 GCA_900060175.1 Ferrisia virgata | reverse complement strand
AAAACAATTTCATCGTTTTTTTTTTTTTTTTTTTTTTTTTTTTTTTTTCATAAATGGTGATGACTTTTTATTCTACAAAAACTTGGTGTGAAAATTTGCAATCAAAGGGACTTCTTTCTGATCATAAAACATGTTGAAGAAAATCATAGTGCTTGGGAATTCTTCGATTGCTTGCTCATTTTTAATAGAACTCAAGTTTCAATCATGTGACGACGAAAGAGATTCTATGATTAAAAAAAAAAAATGAAAAATTTTGAAGCGCAACACGATAATTTTTTAGAATAAATTAAAATAATGAGATACCTCACAACTTCATGAGTACACATCCGGCTATTTAGTTGAAATTACTGAATTTCTACTTTTATTGATGTTAAACAGGCCATTTTTTTTTCTTTTTTTTTTTTTTAATTCCAACCAGTTTAACAGTTTATAACCGGTTGTTTGTTAATGCGTTTGAAAAGTGTACAATCATTGAGAAAATTTTTTCAAAAAATTACAGAAACCTACTGTATCTGTACAATTTTTAAACCTGATTTTCGAAAGGAAAACTTAGCTGTGGATTTCTTCAACCAATCGTTACGAAATCAAAAGCTGTATTTATATATGATCTGAAAATCAACTTCCTAGATCAATTAGACGATCGTAAAATCGAGATTTTCAACCTTTTTGACATTGAAAAATTATTTTTTATCCATTAAAGTCCATCCTAATTTGCATAAATAGTGGAAAAACCCTTGAACCGTTTTCGTGCAGCTCCAAACAGAGATTTTCGTGAACTGAACTCTCATACAGTTTCCAATTCTAGCTGAAAAGGTGATATTTGATAATTTATTGAAAACAGTGTTCAAAGTGACAATTTACCATTTCTCAGACCGCTCAAACGTTTACAGATCTTTTTTCCTCCAGTGAATTGTTATTTACACGATTTCATGAAACTCGAATATTATCACGTAATTTGAATGTATTGTATTGAAAAAAATATTTCATTTTTCAAGTTATTTATTTATGATTAAGTAAATATGCTTAACGATGAAAAAATACTTCAACTAAGTAATTTGATTTGGATATTTATTAACCTTATTTTCATTCTGTTTTTCGTTTTATTTTCAGAGCGTTAATAAGATATTTAAGATTTTTATGGTCCGTTCGTTCATATTCATCGACTGACGTTTCAGTGGCCGATATTTTTAGAGGGCACGTTAAGAAAAATCCTAATAAAGTATTATTAATCTACGAAGACAAAGAATGGACTGGAGCACAAGTAAGATTCATACTGGGCTTGTTTGGTTTCATTTTATTATGTATTAAGAAAGGAGAAATTGCTGGAATCGTCGACCAACGACCAACGTTTCGTTATGTACGTTTACGTAGTACGCTTCGAGAGTCTTTACCATAGTGAAATCTTCGCCTACGAAACTCTGAATGGTAGGTAGGTACACTTAATGGTCTGCTGCATGGATATTGCGACATTCGTTTCGTCTAGGTCGACGTTCCCATATGTACTATATACGCAATTCACTCTGTACGATTGCTTCCATGTCTGTCTAATGGTAGTATCGGCCGTATGCGTCTGTGTGCAAATTCATCAGCCTTGTTTTCGTTTATATAAATGATGATAATAATAATAATAATAATACCTAATAATGATAATTCACGCTGTGTTATTGCCAAATAGGATGAGGCTGTTGTACTGTGTATACATGTACTTGTATTGCCCTATTGCCTGATACGAGTTTATTTAGGTTCATGTAGTGTGAGGAATATATTTTTGTACTTTTATCGATGCGTTGCGTAGCGTAGAATGATATAAAATACACTTTTTACTGCGTTCAATTAAGATATTTTTGATTGTTTTAAATGTAAGAAATGTATTTATGATTATTGCAGATCGAAGAATACAGCAACAAAGTTGCCAACGCTTTCAAAGCTGCTGGTATCCGTAAAGGCGATGCTATCGCTTTAATGATGAACAACAAACCAGAATTCGTATGTATTTGGTTGGGTTTATCGAAAATCGGAGCTGTGACCGCGTTAATCAATCACAATTTACGTAAAACATCGTTGGCACATTGCGTTAATATTGCCAATTGTTCTGCTTTCATTTTCGAATTAGAATTTTTAGATGGTGAGTACCGAACGTACCGTACCTATCGTAATCGTATGATGGAAAATATGCGGATATTGTAATATCGAATTTTGGGTGTAATTTTTCTTCGATCGTTTGTTAAAATAGCTGTTAAAGAAATAAAAGAAGACTTGCAAGGTTCAGTGAAATTGTATTGTTGGACGGCCAACGACGAGAAAATTCCTTCGAATGAGAATTGGGCTGTATCATTCTCGACGACTATCTCGGAAGTTTCACCATCGCCTCCGGTTCTACAAGAGAAGGTTGGCTTCCACGATAAACTCGTCTATATATACACCTCTGGAACGACCGGTTTACCGAAAGCTGCCGTCGTTACACATTCTAGGTAGGTAGTGTTTTTTAGAATTTGGCTTACTGCAGAATTTGTACCTTATCGGCGAGTAAAATTAATAGCTACCTATTTGAATGCACTCATTTTCATTCCGATATATTGAAGAATACATATTTTTTGTCAAGTATAGGCTAGGTCAATAAGTTTAAGAAAAATTTTATTTTTTATTTCAGATATCTATTCTTAGCCGGCGCTATTCGATATCAAATGTGTTTCAAAAACGACGATAGGTTTTATACTCCTTTACCATTATATCATACGGCTGGAGGAGCTATGTCTATTGGTCAAGCTGTGCTGTACGGCTCCTGCGTTGTAATACGTAAAAAATTCTCAGCCTCGGCTTACTTCAGCGATATCGTTAAATATAATTGTACGGTAAGTTGTAACGAAACTATGTCTGTATTTAAAAATTATATATTATGTTTACCTGATTTGCACATTGATTTATAATTTTAAACGCGTGTAGGTGGCTCAATATATTGGAGAAATGTGTCGATATTTACTTTCAACGCCTCCAAAACCCGAAGATAAAGCACACAAGTTGAGAGTAATTTTTGGTAACGGTTTGAGGCCTCAAATATGGAAGGAATTCGTTGAACGTTTCAATATTCCAAGAGTAGCCGAATTTTACGGCGCTACCGAAGGCAACGCTAATATTGGTAAGTTATCTACAAATTTTTCGAAAATTATTTTCAAGGTCGATGTAAAAAATTTTACTTCGAACGATTTTTTTTTTTCACTTTTTTTTGTTTCTAAAATAAATGTAATATCATTAAATCTTGAATACAATTTTGGATACGTTAAAACTATCTCAGAAGTGTTAGAAAGCTCGAAAAAGTTTCTCAATACTCCATTTACAAAACTTCCAATGTTGCAAAATTAATTTACAATATTTATTGTAAATTGTATTTTAACCAATTTTTTTTTTCTACAGAAATTAGGAATAAAGTGAAAACAGTAAAAATTTAATAAAAATGATGAAATTGTAGCGAAACGTTTGGGAATATTTAGAAAATTATTCGAAATATTGTAAAATTCATGCTTCTCCGAATTTTCATACTCATTTATTTGCATAATAGTTTTTATAATATTAAAAACGCTTTATTAAACAAATTTTTCTAACCGTCTACCATTTTTCATAATTTTTTCTACGTTCATTGAATTTTTCATTCTTCTACGATCATTTCATGACAATTTACTGAAAATTGGATCTTTTTTCAAATAATATTTTTGATATTAGGTATTTTTTAGTGAAAGAAAAATAAATTTTTACCAAAACTGTAATACCCGTTTTCCCCAAAGCAAACTACTTGAAGTTTTCAGAACTGCTAATGCGAAGCAGAACTAAAAATGAAAAATTTGCCGATGCAATTCATTCGAGTTGAATATGTTTTTAAAAAAAAGTTGAAATAAGTGTTTTTAATTAAATATCCTCCGAATTTATTCATACCGAGTGCTGAAACGAAGTCTGATCCTTTCATTTCCAACATGATATTTTCGTATCCAAAGTACTAAGTTGGCAACATGTAACATAAGTACAGGCCAACGCGATTGGTTTCATTTTCAAAACTCAGCCAATCGCGTTTGCTTATACTAACGTTACATGTTGCCAACCTAGTACTTTTGATACGAAAATATCATATTTGAAATTGCTAAAGGGAGAGGACCAGTCTTTGTTTAAGCACCCCGTATTCATATTAATGTCTTATCAGTAATTCAGTTTATTTATTTACTTTACTGTTTTATTTTATGTTTTCAGTCAATACCGATAATACTGTTGGAGCTATTGGTTTTGTTTCGCAAATACTTCCATCCGTTTATCCTATTTCAATTATCAAAGTAAATCCAGAAACCGGCGAACCGGTTAGAAATAGCAAAGGATTATGTATCCGTTGTCAGCCTGGTACGAAAACTTTCATTACACACAATTTGCTGATTTAATCTACGTTTTTGATTTATTTTGTAAAAAATTCAATTTCTGTTTAGGCGAACAAGGAGTATTTATTGGGAAAATTGTATCGTCCAATCCGGCCCGAGCATTTTTAGGTTACGTTAATAAAAAAGACTCGGAGAAAAAAGTAGTTACCGATGTATTTGAGAAAGGAGATTCCGCTTTTCTATCTGGTAAGTTTTATTTATGTACATTTGCACAATTTATTCATCGTTATTATTACTTCAACCTCGAGTCGAATTAAGGTACGAGGATTGCATTAATTCATTTATACGTCTGATTATTATCCCTTCAGTATAAATCGTAAATTTTATTTACTATCTTTTATAATTCACTCATAAGCTGTGTAAAAATTTCGCTTTGTTTATCAGGTGATATTGTTGTTAGCGACGAATTTGGATATTTATACTTTAGAGATAGAACCGGCGATACGTTTAGGTACTAAATGCATTTATTTATAATATTTTCGTAACGTAAAAATCTAAATGATTTGAAGGTTCTATTCGTATGTATTGTTTATTTAGATGGAAAGGAGAAAATGTATCTACATCGGAGGTGGAAGCCATTGTTAGTAATGTTGCCGAATATAGAGACTGTGTCGTTTATGGTGTAGAGGTAATTTATTGTTAACAAAATTGTATTTTGAGTTTGTTCTACTGTAAATTATCTCAATGTTGTATTACAGATTCCAGGAACAGAAGGACGAGCTGGAATGGCAGCAATTTTAGATGAAAATAATAGCTTAGATTTAACCAAATTAGTTGAAGGATTAAAGAAAAATCTTCCTAGTTACGCCATTCCTTTATTCGTCCGTATTCTGAGCCACGTCGAAATGACCGGTAATATCGTAATTTTTACCTAAATCTATTTAATTTTATTTAAAATTATTCGTATCTTTTGCGAAATTTACAGTTAAATTAATTCATCAATCATTATTTTCCCCGTTTTTCAGGTACGTACAAAATGAAAAAAATCGATCTACAAAAAGAAGGTTTCAATCCGGAACTAACATCGGATAAAATATACTATTTAAATGCAAGCAAACAATTCGAACTTTTGAACGCGCAAAAATACGCCGATATTTTAGAAGAAAAAATACGTTTTTGAAAGGCCAAAGTTTGACTGATGAATTTTAGTGTTTTTTTTTTGTCCTATTCTTAAATTTTTTCATATTTTTGTTGTCGGATTATTTTTCCATTGTGATATTTGTAAAATTTAAAATAGGTAACGATCTATGTACTCTGAAAAATTTCGAGATAAAGTAGTGCCGATTGCGATGCTTTACAAATACCCCGACCCGATGTGAGTATTTTGTTTTCATCGTTTGTTCGTAATTTCTTTCTCTCTATCTGTTTTTTGGTGTATTTTTATTGATTTATTGCTTTTTTTTTTACTTTTTGTTTTTTTCTCTTCTTTTTTTTTTTTGTATAATGTGTATTTTATTTATTTATATTTTTACCGAACAACATTTACCTACCATTTATATTCGAGCTAACACCTAACGAGTGATGGAATTTTTAATTTTACCTACTCGTATTCTTTCGAACGGGGAATAAAGAAAAAAAAACACAACGATTGATACAGACTGACATTATTATATGTTTTTGTTTATCTATATATTTAATTAGATATGTATCGGATAGTATTTGGCTGAAAATGTTGGTATTTCGTAAATAATTTACGATGAAGGAGTATTTTATTAGAAGTCGTGTCACCAACGGTGGTTTTGAATTTACCATAAAACATTCAGGACTGATTAAATTGAGCTTAAATTATTTTTAATGAATGATCTTCGTCGCCGAGCGATGGTATTTTTGTTTTCTGGTTTTATTTTTCAAATAAGCTTGGATTTTTTTCAAATCAACCATTCGGTACTTGTGATTCACCTGAAATAATGGGTGCGTGTGGCTGTGAGCAGGCGGAACAACTTAAATATAATTCGAATGAATTTTTATTCTGTTCTTGTTATTTACGTGTGTATATTTATTTCGCCGCCCGCTTTGTGTTTCGATGAAGAGAAAGTACGTAATTTCAATGTCCTCTGTACGTATAAGTGATATTTATTCTAAAATCGACTTTACTGAAAGATCCTATTTCGAGTTTAATGATAAGTTAATAAAAGGGGATTAATGAGGTGTAATTTTTTTTTTTTTTTTTTTGTTAAATTAGGGTTAAGCATATAGGTATGTGAGATAGGTATGGTCAATGAGCGACATTTTTGAAGAAGAAATAAACGTACTTAATGAATTGAGCAGCTATTTTTCTTTACCTATGTTTCTTATAGAATAGAAATATAAAATTAAAAAGTAAGACAGTTTAATTGTCTAAAAAGTACTGATTACCTATTAATTTACGCAACGAATGTTTTAATTATTTGAACTATGTATTAAAATACAACGATATGGTATTTATGCAGATAATGATTTTAGGATGAGTTTTATTTTTTAAAAACGAAGTATAATAATGTTGTGTACGATTGTAGTCTGTAGGGTTAATGCCCTTACACATTTTATGCGCATTCAGATACCCGCACGATTAATTATCATTTTTGTATTCTATGTATACATATATTTATAATGGGTATATATATATTCGATAAGTACGTATGTGTGATGATTCCGAGACCAACTTAAAATCTGGCTTTACCATTACCTATCTAATAGCCACAATGAAATGCCTACCTTAATGACTATAAATTTATTTGTATTCTAGTATTATTACCATTTACCTACTATACGAACAACTGGGCAGCATACGAAGGTATATGGGCATGATAGGTGAACCATTTTGCCTGATTTTTAATGAATAAATTCAATTCCAAACACTTATTCGATCATCGTCGATTACCTACAATTGTTATTACTGTAAATTTTTACTATCGTTATTTTTCGTCGTTATAATATTATGTAAATAGTTCTACATGTGCTAAGGGGTTTCGTGTATTTTTTTTTTTTTTTTAAATCGAAACGAAACCACAATTTACAAAAAAAATACATGTACGTATTTATTGTATCGTAAACCAAGAAAAAAAAGGTATTTGTTCTGTTCAGAGTTGTTTTTTATTTAGTAGTTTTCATCAATAATTATTATTTATTAGTCTGATTTTCTATGTGATATTATCGATGAAAACCAGTCTATTATGGACTGTCGACGTACGGTCGGTAAGGGGGACGTAATCAACGAAATTCGTTTTGGGATCCTAAAAGACCATTAAGACAATTTTTAGACAAGTCAGATATTTATTTTTATTTCATTTTATTTCTTGCCTAAACTAAAAATCATTCAAATTTGAAAAATAGGCTCCGATTGGCAGTGGATTTGGTACTCTGGAGTGGGGATGACTTGGGGTTAAAATTCAGTCGTGAACAAATTTGGGGAAGGGGGTGCTGAGGGGCTAAAATTGAAAAAATCATTCATTTTTGAGTCAATCGATAGACAATCCAAAGTTGTACCACATATCCAAAAATCAGCTTTCCAAATCAGTTAGGAGAAGAGATATAAGAGGTTTCTCCTCCTTTTGATCTTGAAAAAAAGCTATTCCTCCCTTATCTCCCCTCTAAATTAAGCGAGGAAGTAGAAATTTTGTATGTACACTTGGTAGGAGTCCTAAACGTGCCTTTTGGGGGTTTCGACTTTTAATATCCATTTAGCCCTCTTCCAGCCCAGAAATATGTTTTTGTGGCCTGGTTTTCTCATGTTTTGAGTTTGTTCCACGCATAACTCCCCTCCAAATTGAGCTAGGAAGTTAAAATTTTGTATGTGCATTTAGTAGGAGAGCTAGATGTGCCTATTAAGGTTCTTGACTTTTAAAAAATTGTTAGCCTGATTTTCTATGCCACATTGTCAATGAAAATCAGCCTATTACAGTTCAGCGAATGAGAGATGGAGATATCAACAAAATTCGTTTTGAGGTTCTAGAAGACCATCAAGGCAATTTTTAGCCTTGTCAAATATTTATTTTTACTTTTTTTACTTTCTTTTCCCGAACATTAAAATCATTTACTACCCTCGATACCGACCAAAATCGCTCCAATTCGGTCTATCGGCTCAGTTTGGCGGCGGATTAGATATATATGAGTGGGGATGACTTTGGATTAAAATCCAGTTTTGCTCCATTTTGAGGGAGGGGGTGCTGAAAGCCCAAAAACGCAAAAATGAACCATTTTTAGGCCAATTGATTGAAAATCAAAAGTTGTATAACATATCCAAAAATCAACTTCCTAAGTCAATTAGAAGGGGAGATACGAGGGGTGTTCCCCTTTTTTGACCCTGAGAATGGGCTGTTCCTTCCCTATTTCCCCGCCAAATTGAAGAAGGAAGTTGAAATTTGGTATGTACATTCAATTGGAATCCTAGATGTGCCTTCAACTTTTTAGCTCCATTGCACCCCCTCACAGCCCCCAAAAGGTGGTTTTCTGATCGGAGTTTCTCATTTTTCTTATTTTTTATGCTTGTTCCTCGCATAACTCTCCTCCGAATTGAGATAGGAACTTAAAAACAGGTATGTACATTCAATGGGGGCCCTAGATGTGCCTTTTTGGGGTATCGATTATTCAGTCCCATTTCACCACTTAATATGTGGGGTTTTGATCGTTTTTTTCTCATTTTTAGGGTTTGTTCCTCGCATAACTCTTCTCCAAATTGGACTAGGAAGTTTAAATTTGGTATGTCCCATCTGTAAAGACCATTGATGTGTCTTTTGAGGGTTTCGACGTTTCAGCTCCATTTGACCCTTCCTACCGGCTTATGCTTTTTTTCAATTCTCATGATTGTAATATTTCACGAAAGTCAGACTAAAAACCCAGTGCAAAGACATGTCTTTTTCATGTTTTTTTTTTATACATGTTGAGGTAGAATTTTATGGTGAATTAGGCCTACATTTATCTCAGTGGGGTGCAGGTAGATGGGTCCTACAGACGATATATTCGAGCCACCTCCAACCTATCATAAACTACGGATCAATAATTTATGACACCGCCACCAAATCCGATTTAGACAAACTTAACACCATCAGAAATCACGCTCTTCGCCTTTGCACTACTTTCCTTCACGATCGCAGAAATAACCTTGCATTAAAATACTACTTTTAAAAATTGCAGAAGATCCGAACCATCCAAATTATTTCAAAATGTTTCATTCCTACCTAGAAAAAACATACACCACGTGTAAACCGCTTGGCAACCGAATAAGATCATTGCTTGCTTCATGGAACATTCATCCCTCGAACCTTTTGGCGATAAAAGATAAAATTCGAGACTACAAACTCACCAAATCACCCAATACCTCAACGACATATCGCAAAAAACAGAAGCGAAGAAGTGATATTGACTCGAATACGCGACAGCATTCACATACAGCTCACTCTTCACTAAGAAATCCTTAAAACAGTGCCCAAAATGCAGCACCAAGGTTACCATTCAGCACATCTTGGACGAGTGCTCAATCTACAGAAGGTGCGTTAAATATACTTTAGGCCAACATTTCAAATACGAAGGCGCGAGAAAGGACGATGAAGCTACTTGCCAAAGATTATTTCTATTTTTGAAAGTCACAAGTTTATATAACCATATTTAGATGAGAAATTTTGTTGATCGTAAATTTAAATTGTTACTATTGTTTATTCTTATTTGTTATTCCCATTCGTTACTTTATATTTGTTTTCCCTTTTTCGTTATACTTCATTTTTTATTTATTATTCTACTTTATCACTTTATTTTTTTTTATTCGTTATTCTTGTTTCGTCACTTTATCTTTTTAATTCGTTATACTTTATTTAATAACTTATTTACCCACATGTATCCATTTAATTGTGCCATTGTAATATCTACTGAAGACTCAAACAGACCTTAGTAGTTCGACGTCTTAAAATAAAATACAGATAGGTATACCTATCTATATTGTAAACTTGAAGAAAAAAAGGAGACATCATAAAATTTTAGCAAAAACACTCGGTAGATACAAGTTCAGAGGTACCATTTGAAGCCCCCTTTTTTCCATGAGTAGCGCTGCATGAGAGTAAATTCAGAATTCTGTTCCAATCACCAATCCAAACGGTGGATCATGTAGACAACAATTTTTCCTACCAAATTTTTCTATAGGCTTATAAGTTTTGCCTATTTCCGTTATGGAAGGGACAACATTCGTTTTAATTTCATAAGCTCCTTCAAATAATCGAGGTAGACAAATTTCGTACACTACCAAAAATGTTGCAAAAGTCGAGTTCTACAAGATCCACAATTCAAAACCACAATTTGAGGAAATTTTTGGTTTCCAAAATTATCCGTGGAATGATTCAACAATGTGAAATGTTGAGGGGAAAAAATGCTGAAATCGTGATTTTGAATTGTGGCCCTTGTAGAACTCAACTTTTGCAACATTTTTCGTGATGTACGAAATTTGCTTATTTTGATTATTCGAAGGGGCTCATAGATAAAAAACTTTTTACAATATTAGGTACTTACATTGCGAAAATTTCTTCAAAGACTA
>FIZR01020068.1:0-18819 GCA_900060175.1 Ferrisia virgata | reverse complement strand
CATATTATTTTTAGTTTCGAGGGGGGGGGGGGGGGGGGGGTATGCGAAATAACCAAAAATGGTCGCAATGATTTTCTGGGACCCCAAAACGATTTCGTTGATATCCTTCCTCATCATCCGACGTAGGTCGATGGACCATAGTAGTTTGGTTCTCATTGACAATATGACATGGAAAATCAGGCAACAATAAATTTATGACACGCCCAAAAATGGTTTTGATGATCTTTTATGATTCCAAAACGTATTTTGTTAACGTATCTCTCTTGCATCCACTTCAAGTCGATAGTAACGAGTAACAGTCTGTTTTTCGCCTGATTTTCTATGTCATATAATCAATGAAAACCGTCCATAGACCAACGGTGGCTGAGGATGTTTTGGGGTCCTAGAAGTATATTAAGACAATTTTTAGCCATGTCAGATATTTATTTATATTTTATATTATTTTTTTCCACAACGGTCAACCGGCTCAGCCTAGCGGCGGATTACATATATATGAGCGAGAACGACCTTGGGTCAAATTTCATTCAAGCCCCAATTTGGGGGAGGGGGTGCTGAGAGCTCAAAAACACAAAAATTGCTCCTTATTAAGCTAATTGATAGAAAATCAAATGTTGCATAGCATATTAAAAAATCACCAACGTAAGTCAATTACGAGACAAGATATAGGAAGGTTTCCTCCGTTTTGACCCTGAAAAAGGGGGCTGTTCCTACCCTATCTCCCCACCAAATTGAGCTAGGAAGTTGAAATTTGGTATGTACATTCAGTTTAGGCCCCATATGTGCCTTTCGAAGGTTCCAACATTTTAGCTCCATTACAACTCCTCACCCCCTCCCAATGATTTTTTGATCGCGTTTTCTCATTTTTGGGGTGTTTTTTGAGTTTGTTCCTCACATGACTCCCCTCCAACTCCCCACCAAATTGAGCTAGGAAGTTTAAATTTGGTATGTACATTCAGTTTAGGCTCCACATGTGCCTTTCGAAGGTTCCAACATTTTAGCTCCATTACAACTCCTCACCCCCCCTCCCAATGATTTTTTGATCGCGTTTTCTCATTCTTGGTGTTTTTTGAGTTTATTCCTCACATGACTCCCCTCCAAATAGAGCCAGGAACTTGAAATTGGGTAAGTACATTTAGTAGGGGACCTAGATATGCCTTTTGGTGGTCTCGACCTTTCGGCCTCACTTCACCCCCTCCCAGCCTCAAAAAGGTGGTTTTTTGGTCGTTTATTCTTATTTTTTGAGCTTGTTCCTCGCACGATCCCCTCCAAATTGAGCTAGGAACTTGAAATTAGGTAAGTAAATTTAGTAGGGGTCCTAGATGTGCTTTTTGGTTGTCTCGACTATTCGGCCTCACTTCTCCCCCTCCCAGCCTCAAAAAGGTGGTTTTTGGTCGTTTATTCTTATTTTTTGAGCTTGTTCTTCGCATAATTTTGTTTTCCCCATATTTTTTGAGTTTGTTCCTCGCATAATCCCTCCCAAATTGAGCTAGGAAGTTGAAATTGGGTATGTACATTCTGTGGAGCCCTATGGTCTCGACTATTCGGCCTCACTTCTCCTCCTCCCAGCCTCAAAAAGGTGGTTTTTTGGTCGTTTATTCTTATGGCTAGGGAAATCAAGCTAGAAATGTCGTCGAAAAATTCGATTTTTTGAGATTTAAAATCTGCGGAGTGCTGGTTTGTGGATACCTACGTTAAATAACTTCCAATTGGCGATGGATGAATTTGAAAATCTAACCACATTTCGATCATTTACAATAAGTATCTATTATACCATTCGTGGATTTATCATTTGCAATGTTAGTTGTCATGAAATGGTACATTTTATCGTCGAAAAAATCAGCTTAATCTGACTACTTTCAGCGGATACAATCCACGTATAACAAGTAGTACGTACGTGCAAAATGTATACAGATAGTGTACACTACGAGCACAGTATTTACGCGCCCGGTATTCGTTTAATAGAAATTTCGCTCCGGTCTTTCGGCTAATCAGTCAAGAAGTTGAATTGCGGTTTTCATTTGGAAGGACAATATATCTATCGGTGTTGGATTCGGTAAGCTCGAAATGGCAGTTGAATATTAGAATGGACGATTCTACAGGTTAATACATCTTTTTGGGCGGCAACGTGCGCGCAAAAAAAAAAAAAAAAGAAAGAGGGCAATGCGACGGAATGCGGCGTGTGTTGAAAAGAAAATGAATAAAATATCGGCAGATAGTTTCCTTTTGCACCGGTACTACACAGTACGCCTTTAACAATTTCCAAGCGTTTTTTTCCTTCCCTTCTTTCTTTCGCTTTCTCCCTCGTTACATAGGCTTAGTTTTTCAACTCGTTTAATAATTCATCGCAGCTTTGTCGCGTAACCGGCACGAAGCAATGATCGGTGGTAATTTTATGTTACAGTGTGAAACGTGTCCTTCAAAATGAAGATGAGCAAGGTGGGTAACCAGACAAATTCGCAAGACCCTCAGGCGGTCAATTCGCGAATATTCGTCGGCAATCTGAACACCTTCCAATGTAGTAAAACAGACGTCGAAAGAATGTTCCAACGATACGGACGCTTAGCAGGTAAATTTTTTATATTTTCTATTACATATGCCTGCTCAACTTGTATCATCCCTGCCCCCCCCCCCAACCCTCAGCCCTTGCCTTGCCACTGCTCTTGCAGTATGCAGAGCGTACTTCGATACAGTTATGTGAACTGAAACACATGCGATGGATGGTTACAAGTCGTATACTAGACACGAGAGAGAGAGAGTAACACAACGATAACGATGACGATGACGACGACGACGACGACGACGATACCGATGAATACAGAAATATATCCTAAAAGCAAGCCATACCCTGGCATGCTTCATAGCCGGCTCGGCTCGTACCGATGATGCAAATGTTTTCTGGACAAATGTATTCAAATTCGTATTTATTGCCCGGTTTCGCGTGTAAATGTAAATTCCTTCAATTTCCATATTTCCGTTTCGGCGATATTTCTCACGCTATATGCTGCTAGTACTACGTAGTACATTCTGCTATACCTACGTAGCAATTTCAACTTATTCGAGAGAGCCTCCTCTGCGAGCATTCTGCAATAAAACCAACCACTCGATGATGGTTGAGCTGTACTGTTTCGCGCTGGCTACATTTCCATCTGCGCGCAATTCGGATTATAAAATTATACTATTCGTTTTGCCTCTAAATAGTAAATACGTAGGTATACCCTCCTCGAGCGAGCCGACAATTTAGTATAATGCCAAAAAATATAAACCAAAAAAAAAAAAAAAGAAAAGAAAAATAATAAAAGTAATACTTTTTATACGCGACTATGTCGATAAAAATGACGAATATAGGCGATTTCTCGTTTAGTTCGTATTTTTTTTTTTTGGTTTTTTGGCCCACGAAACGTCGTAAACGTACAAATTTTACTTCGAGTGTCAAATTATATCGCGAATGCGTTATACGTATATTTAAATAAGTATAAGTTAGATAAACATCTGCGACAAATCGGACGAATAAATAGGTGAAGTATTCGTGTTGGTTGAAAGTGTCGTGTCTGATCGTCTCATTGTAGATGGGTAAGGTAGGCAAAGCAAACGCGTACACACGATCTACGTATCAACTTGTTGCCAAAATTGTGACGGAAATTTACTATACCGTACCGTGTTCTTGTGGCTGACGAATTGACCTCGACGGGTGTACTTTAATTTATCGCCAAATACGAACTTCTAATGCGCTGACGGATTTCTGTGAATTTTCTACCAGCAGCGTATGATGTCGAGTCCGATATTAATATACAATGCGCGTACCTTCATCCACGCTTGCAAATTGACAGATGAAAATTCTCCAACGTTCTATGGTCAATTACATAAGACGAATAATAAAACTGCAGCAAGGCTGCGTTATGTTTTCAAAAATTACATCTGTCTCTGCGCAGGTCTTATAGGTACAACCATACACGTATTTTCATTACATATTTCATCACAATAGGGAAAGAAAAAATAGATAAAAATACGAATGAATTCCAGAAGTCCTAATGCAAAAATGTACACAATTACTCCTCATTACCTTCTTGGAATAGAATCAGGTATCGACTGGACTATTAATTTCTTCTTGACTCCCCCCCACCACCACCACCAACCGTCCAACTAAGAATTATCACGTAATAATTTACCTATAATGCATGGTTACTAATTTACAATTTTGAAGAAAAAAAATGCGCAAGAGGAAGAAGATAGGTTTGAATAGAGATTGATGAAATAAAATAAAAACTGGGGCTGAAAAGTCGAGACATCCAAAAGTCACATCTAGAGCCCCTACTTGATGTACATACCTAATTTCCAGTTCCTAGCCTAATTTGGAAGGGAATTATGCCAGGAACAAACTCAAAAAATAAGAAAAAACGACCAAAGGGTCGAAATAGGGCTGAGAAGTCGAGACCCTCCAAAGGGAAAATCTCGGGCCCCTACTAAATGTACATAACTAATTTCAAGTTCCTAGTCTAATTTGGAGGAGAGTTCTGCGAGAAACAAACTCAAAAGGTAAGAAAAATAAGAAAAGGCGATCAAAAAACCACTTTTTTGGGGTGTGAGTTGGAGAGGATTTAGGCGAGGAACAAAGTCAAAAATAAGAAAAAAACGACCCAAAAACCTACCTTATAGATGCTAAGAGGGGGACAAGTAGGGCCGAAAAGTCGAGACCAGCAAAAGGCACATGTAGAGCCCCTACTACGTACCTCATTTCAACTTTCTAGCTCAAGTTGGATGGGAATTATGCGAGGAACAAATTGAAAAAATTCCAAAAATGAGAAAAAACGATCAAAAAACGCCTTGTTTGGGGGTGAGGGGGTGTAACGGAGCTAAAAAGTTGGAACCCACAAAAGGCACCGTTAAGGCCCCAACTGAATGTACGTATCAAATTTCAATTTCCTCGTTCAATTTGATGGGGGAAATATTGGAGGAACGGCCCTTTTTTCAGGGTCAAAAATGGGGTAAAAGCCCCATATCTCCACATCTAATAGACTTAGGAAGTTGATTTTCGAATATTTTATGCCACTTCTGATTTTCTATGAATTTTTCTAAAAAAAGGGCAATTTTTGCGTTTTTGGCTCCTCAGCACCCCCTTCCCCGTAATGGGGTAAAGCCTAATTTTGATCCAAAGTCATCCCCATTCATATATATCTAACCCGCTGCCAAACAGAGCCGATTGACGGAATTGGAGCGATTTTGGTCGGTATTGAGCGGAGTAAATGATTTTAACTTGGGAAAAAATAAATATATAAATAAATAAAAATAAATATCTGACATGGCTAAAAATCGTATGTTATACATTTTTTGATTCTCTAAGAATTGGCTTAAAAAGAGGCAATTTTTGCGTTTCTGACCCCTCAGCACCCCTTCCTTAATTTGGGGTATAACTGAATTTTGACCCAAGTTCATCTCCACTCGTGTCTTCTAGGACCCCAAAAACGGATTTTGTTGATATTCCCCCCTCATCCGCCGTTGGTCGATAGACTGTAATAGAACCCATATTTTTCTACGAATTTAATTTTTTTGTTATTTTTAAAAATTATGAATGTCTTAATTGTAGGGAAAGGGGGGGTGTTATATCAACCCAACTTCCAAGTACGCTGAAAAACGCTTGGATGGACCGAATTTTTATTTTTTTGGAAATGTATGGTCAAAATTTCAGTTTACCAATCCTTTTTTAACTTCCAAAACTGACTCAAAGTTCGAAAATTTTGTTTTTTATTTACAAAAAATCAAAAAAATATTTTTTTTGAAAAATTCAAAGAAAGTGTAATTATTTTGCAAATTTATATCTGAAATGATAATTTATGACAAGCTCTTACGATTAATCCTCTTTTCGGGGGGAGGGGAGGGGGCAAAAGATATCAAAAATTATCACTTTTGACAACATTTTTGAAAAAATTCCTTCCAAAAATACAGGTAATATATTAATTTCATTTAATTAAACGCAATTTTCCAATATTATGAGTGCGGGCGATTTTTTAGGGGTGCTTAAAAAATTAAGTTTTCATGTTTTTAAAGTCTTCTTTTACATACAGAAATTTTTCTTTTTCACTATATTTTCAAAGAAATCGGTGGAATACATTTACTGTTATTCATTTAAGTTTGGTTTTCACCTTTTTAACCCGTATCAGGGGTCTTCAATACATACCCTAGCACACACAGAAATCCAGTATAAATAGTTTAAAAGGAAAAAAAATTGGAAAATTGCGTTTGAAAGCTCAAAATGAATAAGTTACGTCTCTTGAAGTGAAATTTTTTTCCGAAAAAATAATTTCTCAACTTATCAACTCAACGTGAAAAATTATATTTTCTGAATATCGCTGAAAAATTGAGTAAGGGGCTAAACATGTAATATTGCTCTTAATCAATCAAAATTCAGGAGCATTTTTCAAAAAAAAAATTCTTTTATAATTTTTTCAGAAAATTGTGGAAAAAAATGCAACACGAGACATTAAAAAAAAAAATAAATGTTTGAAAAAAATAATAACGATGAAAACTGCCACCGATGACCATTTTGGAAATAAATACAAGTATACATAACAATTGTATTTTTGAAAAATTCAGTTTTTGAATTATTTCGAATTTGGAGTAAATTTCACAAAACTGAGAAAATTGAGTTGAAGAGCTGTAATTTTTACCACGTTGTTTTCAGGTCATTTCGCAACCACTGTCACTTCACCGTTTGCAGATTTTCAAAAACAGCAAAATTCAACCCCCCACCCGTGCATTTACTCGGGGAAATTATTTTTAAAAAATGCTGAACTGTCCAATTAAGTAGTCCCTCTTCATCACTTAATCGAGACAAACAATGACGTCACAAATCTAAATCATCATCGCTGTTCTAAATAACAACAATAAAGTCAAATTGACCTTCGATTAAATTAAAAATAATAAATACAGGGAAAAGTGGCAAAAAATTTAAAAAATGTTATCACTGTTTACGTTTACAAGTACATACGATTAATTAAAAAAAAAAAAAATTCACTTCAATCCGCTTGTGATAAACCATTCGCGTTCATTGACGTAAGAAATACAGACGATCTTTTTTTTTTTCAATGGGCTCGAAGGTAGTTAGTCATAAAAAAGCAATTAACGTGGTCTAAAGTATACCAATTACACGAAAACTTCTATTCTGGTCGTAAAAACGTTGCAAGTAGTTAGAAATACCGCCGTAAAGACAAAAAATTATGTTCGAAGTTCATTTTATTACGTGGCTCGACATCAGAATTAATGAAAATATGGACTACGTACGTAAACGTAACTGCATAGTACTCGGTTACGTGATATTTTGTATAAAAAGGAAGAAAAAAGTTGAAATTGGCGTATACCTACTTTGTAATTGGGGTATACAACAACAACAACAACAACAACAACAACAACGTAGACATCTGTTGTGCCATAAAATTACCACAGCAAGTGGTTGGCGACAATTTATTTAAACAAATTAACCAGTACAAAAAAATTAAATTATACGTTCACTCGGATAAGAGTATTACCTGAACCAAAAGAAAAAAAAGCTCGTTGGTTTCCAAAATAATTGTACGTGAGTAATTTGCTCGAGAGATACGTAAAATGGAAATATCCCACGATCAAAAAATCACTTCACTTAAAGGCCTGAATACCGGTAATAGATCTGCCCAAAATTAACGCGTGGATATCGTGGGTACCTTCGTAAGTATTTACAGCTTCCAAATTCAATACATGTCTGATGATATGGTACTCGTCAGCGATACCATTACCACCGAGCATATCTCGAGCTGTTCTGGCTATTTCTAAAGCTTTTCCGCAATTATTACGTTTTATAATGGAGATCATTTCGGGAGCGAGTAATCCTTGATCTTTGAGTCGTCCGACCTTGACCGAAGCCAAATACGCTAAAGAGATCTCGCTCACTATGTCGGCCATCTTCTTCTGAACGAGCTGCTTGGAAGCGAGCGGCTGACCGAATTGCACTCGGTCCAATAAATACTGACGGGCGGTTTCCAGACAAAATTGAGCTGCTCCGGTTACACCGAAGGCTATCGTATACCTGGCATTGGTCAGACATCCTAGAACGCTTTTCAATCCCTCCGATTTTGGTAATTTATTGGTTTCCGGAATTTCGCATCCGTCCATCATGATCATACCGGTGGTATTGGCACGAAGAGAAAATTTACCTTGGATTTTGGCCACCTCTAAACCTTTAGTACCTTTATCGACTAAAAATCCGCGCACTTTGCCGTCTTCGCATTTGGCCCAGATTAACAGCACGTCGGCTATAGGCGAATTTGTGATCCATGTTTTGCTGCCGTTCAACGTGTACGTCTTTTTGTCCGCATTGTAGACCGCTTTCGTTTGCATACCTAAAAAAAGTATAAAATTTTTAGATGAATCTCACGTCTGGGTGAAAATTTTACCAAAGGGCAAGGCTAGGAGAAGAACTACGATTTTTTGCAACATAAATTTTAAGATAAATTACCTTACAATAAGCAGAAATTCAGCTAGGAAAGGAACCACTTTAAAAATCGTCTTGTATTTTTTTTAAATCCATAAGTGTGAACCTCAAATAGACATGTATTTTCAACACCGACTGAAACACTGCGGTAAACGTCAAGTCTCCTAATTCAATTTAGAGCTCAGTTCAGCGACAAACTAAAGTATTTCGTTTTTAATCCTTGAGCACATCCGAGTACTTCCTACCAAATCTACATACAAAGTTTTAACCTCTCCCCCCCCCCTTCCATCGAAAATTGGAGAAAAAATATGTGCGGACCAAACTCGAAAAATAAAAAAAAAGCATCGCAGCCTGAATTCTGTGATACACCACATCATGAGAATTGAAGGCCGGGCTAAGAAGTCGAAATCCTCAAAAGGCACATCGAGGGTCTCTACAGACGACACATGTTTAATTTTAACTTCCTAGGGCAATTTTGAAGGGTGTTCTGCGAGGAACAAACTACAAAAATTAGAAAAATCAATCCAAAAAAACCACACACTACGAGCTGAGAAGGGGTGAAATGGGCTGAAAAGTCGACACTCCCAAAAAGCACATCTACGGTCCCTGCTAAATGTGCATACCTCAGAACAAACTCAAAAAACTCCAAAAATGAAAAAAAAAACGATCAAAGAACCACTGTTTTGGGGGTGTGAGGGGATGTAATGGAGCTAAAGAGTTGGAACCCCCAAAAGTCACATCTAAGGTCTTAACATATGTACACACCAAATTTCAACTTCCTAGCTCAATTTGATGGCGAGATAAGGGGGAAGAGCCCTTTTTCAGGGTCAAAACGGGGGAAACCCCCATATCTCCTATCCTAATTGACTTGGGAGGTTGATTTTTGGATATGCTACGAAACATTTGATTCTCTATCAATTAGCTTAAAAAAGGGCAATGTTTGAGTTCTTGACTCCTCGCATCCATTCCCCCAAAATCGGGCAAACCTGAATTTTGACCCAAATTTATCTTTACTCATATTTATCTAATCCGATGCCAAACTCAGCCGATTGACCGAATTGAAGCGATTTTGGTCGGTATCGAGTGGAGTAAATGATTTTAAGGTTAGAAGAGAGTTATGCGAGAAACTCAAAAAATTAGAAAAATCTCCCCAAAATTCCCATCTTTAGGACTGTAAGGGGGTGAAATGCGGCTGAAAAGTCGAGACCTCTGAAAGTCATATTTAGAGCCCCTACCAAATGTACATACCTAATTTCAAGTACCTAGTCTAATTTGGAAAGAAGTTATGCTAGGAACAAAGTCGAAAAAAAGAAAGAAAAAACGACCAAAAACCCACTTTATAGAGGCTAAGGAAGGAGTGAAATAGGGCTGAGGAGTCGAGAACCCCCAAAGAACACATCTACAGTCCCTACTAAATGTACATGCCTAATTTCAAGTTCCTAGTTCAATTTAGAAGGTGAGTTATGTGAGGAACAAACTCAAAAGCTCCAAAAATGAAAAATAATGATCAAAAAACCACATTTTGGTGGTGAGAGGGGTGCAATGAAGGTAAATAGTTGGAACCCCCAAAAGACACATCCAGGGTCGTAACTGAATGTATATACCAAATTTCAACTTCCTAGCTCAATGTGGTAGGGAGGTAGAGGAGGAACAGCCCTTTTTTCAGGGTCAAAAATGGGGAAAACTCACATTTCACCCCTTATAATTGACTTGGGAGATTGATTTGTGGAAAATGGGGTATACCTGAATTTTGACCCAAATTTATCTTTACTCATGTATATCTAATCCGCTGCCAAACTTGAGCCGATTGGCCAAATTGGAGTGATGTAGGTCGTTATCGAGCAAAGTAAATGATTTTAAAGTTAAGGGGAAAGTTATGCGAGGAACAAGATCAAAAAATAAGAAAAAACACTAAAAAATTACTTTTTTGAGGTTGCGAAGGAGTGAAATGGGGCGGAAAAGTCAAGACCCTAGAAAAACACATCTAGGACCTCCACTAAATCTACCTAATTTCAATTTATTGAGGAGATAGGGTAGGAACAACCCTTTTTCATGGTCAAAAGAAGGAACCTCCGATATCTCCGCTCCTAATTGACTTGGGAGGTTGGTTTTTGGATATGTTATGCAACTTTTAATTCTCTATCAACTGGCTTGAAAAGGGGCAATTTTTTCGTTTTTAACCCTTCAGCACCCTTTCTTTAATTTGGGGCATAACTGAATTTCGACTAAAGTTCATGCTCACTTATGTCTTCTAGCACCCGAAAATGAATTTATCACGTTTCTGAGCTTTAAATTTCACCTTCCTACCTTAATTTGGTGTACAGATGGTTAGAAAATGTGAAACCCTTCAAATCTACCCTCCTAATTCACCTAGGAAGCTGATTTTTGCATATGTTATACAACTTTGAATTTTCTATCGATTGGCTCAAAAGATAATAGTCTCTGCAATTTTAGCTCCTTTGGGCGCAAACCAAAAATGGTTAGAATGGTCTTTAGCACTTAATTTGGTGTACAGATGGTTAGAAAATGTGAAACCCTTCATATCTACCCTCCTAATTCACCTCGGAAGCTGATTTTTGCATATGTTATACAACTTTGAATTTTCTATCGATTGGCTCAAAAGATAATAGTCTCTGCAATTTTAGCTCCTTTGGGCGCAAACCAAAAATGGTTAGAATGGTCTTTAGCACCCCAAAACGGATTTTGTTGATATCCCCCCACCCCTCAAATGTCATGAGTCGATAGACCGTAATAGCCAATGGAAATCAGGCTAAAAAGATGAAAAAGAAAATGAAATGAAATAAATATCAGAAATTGCCAAAAATGGTAATAGTCCTACAGCACGGGGACCTGAAAATACATTACCTATGCAGTACCCTTTCCATTTCTTCCTTCATGAATACTAATCTTCAACCTTACTCAGACCACCATGCATGGAATTTATAAACCTTATGGCCTACCTCAGATACCCCTCCCTATATAGTCATTCCCCCTTTCAATGTGTAGGGTATACACATACTAGTAATGATTTACATTTTTCTGTATGAAGTACCTCTACCAACCTATAGATAAGTTGAAAGTCGAAAGCTTGGCTTTTTCAAGAAAGAAAAATCTTAATTTTATTTATTTTACCTGCTGGATCACTTCCGGCGTTCGGTTCCGTTAATCCGAAACATCCGATTATTTCGCCTTTCGCCATTCCCGGCAGATACTTGTCTTTTTGTTCTTCGCTGCCTAGTTCGTAAATAGGTTGCATGACTAGAGAGCCTTGCACGCTCATCGCTGATCTGTAAGCGCTATCGACGTATTCAATTTCACGAGCGATTAAGCCGTAAGCGACCGAAGATACGCCCGCGCAACCGTATCCCTTCAACGTACAACCGAATGCGCCCAGTTCGCCTAATTCGTTCATAATGTGTCTATCGAACTGCTCGTTTCGATGAGATAATAATATTCTGGGCATGAGTTTTTCGCGACAATACGAACGGAACGTGTCTCTTAGCATTATTTCATCTTCGCTGAATTCGCTTTCGACATTTAACGCATCATCCAATTGGAATTTACCGCCCGCCTGCAGGCGAGCGCTTTGAGAGAATTTTCGACGCAAGGGCAATGCCGATGCCTGACGATGGCACAGTTCGCAGACGCTTTTAACCAACGGTACTTTCGACAGCAACATCTTTCTAGTATAAATGTCGAGTGATCTGTAAAAAAATGACTTTATTGGTAATAAAGTGGCACACCAATTCAAGAACTCGTGTTGGTTTATATATTCGAGTTTTTGGAATATTTCGATAATACTGTTTAGCCTGATTTTCTAATGTCATATTGTCAATGAAAGCCAGGCTATTACAGTCTATCGACCAACGGCCGATAAGGAGGGGAGGGGATATCAGCAAAACCCTTTTTGGGGTTCTAGAAGACCATTACGGCAATGTTTAGCCACGTCAGATATTTATTTTTATTTTTTTCGCCAAACATTAAAATTATTTACTTCGTTTAATACCAACCAAAATCCTTCCAATTCCGTCAATCGGCTCTGTTTGGCAGCAGATTAGATATATATTGGTGGGGATGACTTTGGATTAAAATTAAGTTTTACCCCTTTTCGGGGGAGGGGGTGCTGAGGAGCCAAAAACGCAAAAATTGCCCTTTTTTTAGGACAATTCATAGAAAATCAAAAGTAGCATAAAATATCCGAAAATCAACTTCCTAAGTCTATTGGGAGGGGAAATATGGGAGTTTTCCCCCCTTTCACCTAAAAAAAAGGGCTGTTCCTCCCCAATCTCCTCACCAAATTGAGCTAAGAAGTTGAAATTTGGTATGTACGTTCAGTTGTAGTAGTAGATATAATATATTCATTCTGCGCCACCCTATTTTTTCTGTACGCCGACCTCAATTTTCAAGTATTTTAGAAAATCGCAAAATTCCCTAAATTTTTAAATTCAATTTTTAACCATTTTAAAACAAAATATCAATCTTTTTCCTTCAGTTTTTCATTTCAACATTGTTTCAATAATTCTAAATTTTTGTATCCAACATGTATCCATTTAGCTACAATTTCTTATATTTTCCAAGATTATTCTACAAGGCCCAAGTTAAGGAACATGATGTTGAGGTCGGCGTACAAAAAAAACGGGGTGGCGCAGAATGAATATAATATATCTACTTGTAGTTCTAGATGTGCGTTTTGGAGCTTCCCACTTTTTAACTCCATTGCATTCTCTCACAGACTCAAAAAAGTAGTTTTTGATCGTGGTTTCTCATTTTTTGAGTTTGTTACTCACATAACTCTCCTCCAAATTGAGCCAGAAAGTTGAAATTAGGTATGTACATTTGGTAGTGTTTCTAGATGTGCCTTTTGGGAGTCTCGACTTTTCAGCCCCATCGCATAACTCCCCTCCGAATGGGGCTGGGAAGTTGAAATTAGGTATGACCTGTCTGTAGGGACTGCTGATGTGCCTTTCGGAGTTTCGACTTTTTTGCCCCATTGAACCCTATGCAACATGACTTCGATTTTTCAAAAAGTTATGAAAAAAAAGGCATCACATTGCGTTGTTTTTTAAACCTGCGTTTCGTAAAGAAAAGGAAATAAGGGAACACGAGGATGTTTTTTTTGCAACAGTGGTGAAGGTTGGAGTGAATAAACACCAAAAAGCACATCTAAGATACCCACTAAATCTACATACCAAATTTCAATCGCCTCCATGAATTCAGATGGGAGATCTGCAAAAAGCAAGATCAGAAAATAAGAAAAATGTAGCAAAATTACTTTTTTAGGCCTGCGAGTGAACACGATTGGGCTAAAAAGTTGGCACTTAAAAGGCGCATCTGGGGCCACCTACTAATTCCACGTACCAATTCTCTACTCCTTGCATCATTTGGAGGAGAGATACCATTGAAAAATATGAAAAAACTGCCAAAAAACTATATTTTTGGAGCAGGGGAGGGGGAGGGTGCGATGAGACTAAATTGTCCAAATCCTCAATAGATATATCTAAGTCATTTATTAAATTTACATGATAAATTTCAACCCCCTAGCTTAATTTGGAAGCAAGATGTGGGTGGAGCAGCCTCTTTTCGAGGTTAAAAATGGAGAAAACCCCCTCCTAATTGACATAAGAAGCTGTTTTTTAAACATGTTATGTAATTTTGATTCTTTATAGCGTAGTTTAAAAACATACAATTTTTGAAATGACACCTTAGTATCCCCACCTCAAAATTTAGGAGGTAACTGAATTTTACACAAAGGTGATTCGTAGTCAAAAATATAAAATCCGCCGCCACCCAATAAATATCTGACATGTCCAGAAATTGTCTCAGAGGTCGTCTAGGACCCCAAAACTGAGTTGTAAGTACTCATAAGTAATAAGGCGAAACATCAATCGCCAAATATTCTCACTGATACGAGAGTAAAGGAGAAGTTCACAATTTCTCTAATTTTTGCCGGACAAATCGAAAAAATACTATTGATCGTATTCAAATAGAGCTCAAATTATGAAAGTGAATTTTCAAAAAAAAAAATTGAAATTATTCAAAATTCAATACACAGTTAATGAAAGAAGTTGAGAAACGTGTAAGTATATAAAAAAAACTTACCGTACGTAATACGAAAGATATCAAGGTTGCATTCAAATTATCACCATTAAAAAGTTGATCTTGTGTTCACAAGAAGACATTCAAACACGTATGTAAAATATACACTCTACGTTGAAATGTTATAAAACTGTAAAAAACTATCACTTTTATTTAATTGTTATCTTTATGGCAAACAGTTCACAGTTTGTTATAATTATTTCAAAAAGCAAACACTAAAGATTATACACAAATCTTCACATTATTATCAACATCACACAAAATATTTCAAACCGTTATCATTACCACACCGTAGTAAAATGTTTGGTGTATGGTGCGCAAAAATAGATGCGCGTCATCGTCACGAAGTCCAATGACGTCATCATGAATCACAAATCAGCTGGTGTGGCGTCATGTTATGTACAATAAATGAAAATACCTGCGTATAAGTACAAAGTGTACGTACTATGCATAAGAACTCGTATGTAACAAATTACAAGTACATAATTATGTACAATATTTTCGCTGTTTCTCGCAGCCTTGAATTTGTTTTCATCGGGAAATTTTTTTCACAAAAATCAAGTTACGTAGGTACTTGAGTAAAAGTGACATAGTGGTATGTACCATATAGTCGCAGCCAACAAAAAGCAAATACATGTACAAATAAATAATACGCATCAATTAGTCTTGAAAATAATATCATAATGGTAAATTATACAGCAGCAAAAACCTTTCAAAAATAGGTACACAATGCTGTAACGGAGTGAAATCAAATGGAAAAGTCAATCTTCCCAAAAGAGACATCTGGAACTGGTACTTAATTTACATACCAAAGTTTCAGTCTTTTAGCTCAACAATGAATTTAGGAATAACTTAGGCGAAGAACGAACACAAAAAATTACAAAAATTACAAAAAAAAAAAAACAATATATTTTACAGCTGAAAAAGAGTTGCAAGGGCTGAAAAGTTCATTTAGGGCAGTGATGGAGAAGGGGAGAATGGTTGGGCTTCTGCCTAACTATAATTTTTGCGAGTTTATCCACTTGCCTCGCTTCTAAGAATTTAAATGATCTACAACTAGAAAATGTAAAAATAGCGCTAGGTTAGCCCGATTTTCATGACATATTACAACCATGAAAATTGAAAAAAAAGCATTGCTTTGCGATGCTGCAAAAATGTCAAAACCCCCAAAAGGTACATCTAGGGTCCCTAATAAATATACATATTTAATTTCAAGTTCCTAACCTAATTTTGAGAGAGGAATTATACGAGGAACAAACCCAAAAAAATACAAAAAAACGAACAAAAAACCACATATTAGGGGCTGTGCAGGGGTGAAATGGGGCTGGAAAGTTGAGACCTCCAAAAGGCACATTTAGAGCCCCTACTGAATGTACATGCCTAATTTAGACTTCCTAGCTCAATTTGGAGGAGAGTTATGGAGAAACAAATTGAAAAAATAAGAAAAAACGAACAAAAAATTACATATTAGGGGCTGTTTAGGGGCGAAATAGGGCTGATAAGTCGAGACCTACCAAAAGAAAATATGGGACAACTACTAAATGTGCATAACTAATTTCAAGTTCCTAGTTCAATTTGGAGAAGAGCTATACCAGGTACAAACTCAAAAAATAAGAAAAATGAGAAAAAGCGAACGAAAAAACTACTTGGAGGGGGGTGTGAGGGGGTGTAACAGAGCCAAAAAGTTGGAACCCCCCAAAAAGCAGATCTAAGGCTCCAACTGAATGTACTTACTAAATTTCAACTTCTTAACTCAATTTGATGAGGAGATAGGTGAGGAACAACCCAGTTTTCATGACTAAAAAAGGAAATACCCCCATATTTCCCCTCCGAATTAACGTAGGAGGTTAATTTTTGGATATGATATATAACATTTAATTTTTTATTAATTAGCTTAAAAAGAGTCAATTTCTGCATTTTTGACCCCTCAGTACCCCCTCCCCTAAAATGAGACAGAACTTAATTTTGACCCAAATTTATCTTTGCTCATATATAGCTTGATCTGTTGCCAAACTGAGCCGATTGGCCGAATTGGAGCGATTTTGGTCGATATCGAACGGAGTAAAGTTATTTTAACGTTCGGGAAAAAAATAAAATAAAAATCTATCTGACATGGCTAAAAATCGTCTTAATGGCCTTCAAGGACCTCAAAACGAATTTCGTTGATATTCCCCTCCTCATCCGCCGTTGGTCGATAGACTGTACCTGCCCGGTTTTCATTGATGTGACATAGAAAATCAGGCTAAAAATTTCATGCAAAAAGCTGCCAATGTTGGGTATTTAAAAATAAGGTACGGGATAAGTACTTGAATAATTCATGCCACCTCCCCCAGTGGCAAATTCTCCTTCCACCATCTCCCCTTTCAATGAATGTCTCAAAAAGCATTTTTATGGTCTAGTTTTGGCCAACCTCCGAAAAAATCTCATTTACCTTACTCTAGGTACATTTTAAGGAGAGTTCATACGATTAAATAATTTGTGCAGATCACCAATCACCCAAGAGTATTTATTAAATTTTCTTAAATGATTGGTGATTTGCACAAATTATTTGATCGCGTAAACCCTCTCTAAGGCGTCGAACTAATCTATTTGTTGAATTCCGTTAATATACCCCCACTAACCGCTGTGGAGTACTTTTATGTTATCGGACACTGATGACAAATACTTCAATTTGTTGGAAATAACGATTGATACTGGTAGAAATACGGATTACAATGTGATAAAAGTTCAAAAATCGACCACAAAATTTTTTTTTTCAAAAAAAAGTTTGAAACTTGAGTGAAGCTTTTTTCGTGAACTTTAGAAAATCGAGACAAACGAGTGCTCCAAATAAAAAAAAAAAGTTTTACTCAAAAAATTTCCGATCGATTTTCAAACTTTTTTCGCATATACCCCGTATTTTGACCCTTCGGAGTCGTTATTTTTGATGAAAGCTAGCATAACTCGAAAACCAAGCCCACTGCCCCAAATCTGACACTGTGTTCAAAATCTATAACCTCACATTAGTCTAAATAAACTTATACCTTGATTTTCCAAAACTTCAGAGAAAAGTTTCATTCCAGCTTAAAACTTTTTAAATTTTTTGTTGAGAAAAAAATTTTCTGCCCGATTTTTGGACTTTTTTTTACAATATATGTCATATTTCGAGCGTTATCCATCGTTGTTTCCAACGAATTGAAGTATTTGTCAGCCATGTCCGATAACATAGAACCACTCCACTACGTGTCGCGGCGGGTACTGTTGTGCTCGGGCTTCAGGCTGGTAGCGTTCGGTTCGTAGCTTCAACGACGATAAGGCGCGGGTTAATATTACTCAAATTGGCTGAAATTTTATCTATAGTGTTTCTAGAACTATAAAAACATTTTACGGGGGTGAGGTTCCAAAAATTCCAAATTTTTTATTTTAAGAAACACCCTAATGTCCATACGTACCATTTTTATGAACGGTTCTCCAGCACTGGAAAAGTGCAAAATTTCCTGAAGGTTACGAAACGTCTCGAAACCGCTTTTAATCGATTTGGAAGGTCAAAAGTAGGGTATGTACCAAATTTCAGGGTTTTTCGTTGATCAGATCAAATTTTCATGATAGACAGGACGATGAGATAATTTTGAAATTTGAAAAATTCGCCAAAATTCGAGAAATGCACTTCAGGATTTGAAATTTTGGAAACGAAGTTCTTTTAATATGTTCTTTCAATTTATTCGTGTATTGACTCAAAATTTTACTTTGAGTTGAGATACCTCCCTTATTAACTATAAAAAAGTAGTGAAGAACGGTTTTTTTTTTGGTTTTGGTTTTTTTTTGAGCATGTTGAACTCAATTTTGGAACCCCCAAAAAATATATGTGACAGATGACCACCTAACAAAGATAATAAAAAAATTTTCAACCATGAGTCCCCCTTAAATAAAAAAAATTTTTTTTTTTTTGAAAACTTCAACACAAAAAAATTGTAAAAATAAATTTGAACCGAAAATTTTTAAAAAATTTGCATTCATAGTACTCAGTAAGATGTATAATCTGTGAAAATTTCAAAATTTTTTACCTCCCCCTTCCAGAGATATGGCGTGTTAAAATTTCGACATTTGAGGAGGGACGATAATTTCGAAAGGAGTGGGGGTAAGGGGTCAAACATTTTTTTGGGACGTTTTTAGACCACAAGCAACATTTTGGCACAATTTTGATCGATTTTTGGTCGGGGGCTGTTTTTGACGCTTATTAGGAAAAACTCTTATGAAATTTGACCTGTTTTTTTTTTTTTTTTTTT
>FIZR01020063.1:0-24368 GCA_900060175.1 Ferrisia virgata | reverse complement strand
GGGTGTAGTATCGGCTATCACACTAAATATTTTCGCTTCTTTAACATTTCCTATTATTTCGCTTTCGATTTCTCTGGAAATCATTTTGAATGTTCTCAGACATGTAAGTCGTATAATATTTGCGAAATTATTTTTCTTGCAGCCACTTTTTCAACGATGGAACATATCTAGGCATGAGAGTAACCAATTGTTCAAAATTGCCATCTTTTTCATCATCGTGACCTCGAAGAGCTATACCTTGACGAGTGAAAAATCTACACACATCAATTAGAATTTCTATGATTTCAGCATTGAAGTTTTTCTCACATTCTACTAATATGTTTTCATTTAGATTAATTGTATCAAAAATTTTATGGATGTGTTGAGGCTTATTAAGAAAAATATTCAGCATAACCATTATGATCATTTCTCAGAACAATTTGGTGATATGCGGGTTTGATTAATTGACCATTTTCGCAAATTTATCAAATTTACCAAAGTTCCTAAAATTCTCCAAATTTTGCCGAATAATGCTGAATAAATAAATAAATATCTAACACAGCTAAAAATTATCTTAATGGTCTTCTAAGACCCCATAACGGATTTTTTTGATATCCTCTCCTCCTCATCCGTCCTAGGTCGATAGTCTGTAATAGCCTGGTTTTCATAGACAATATGACACAAAAAATCGGACTATAATCGTTAAAAATCATAAAAACGCGGGTGAAAAACTGGCAGAAATACGTTAGAAATGCAGAAAATTGATCAAAAACCACGAAATAATGTTGGAAAATAAGTGAAAATTCACCAAAGATCCTGAATGATTATCCAAAATTGAGTACAAATTTGACAAATATGAGAAAAAAATATACAAAACTAATCACACATCACAAAGTACTGAAAAATCAATGAAACTTGAGAAAAAATATGATAAAAATCGTTGAAAATCATAGAAAATTAGGTAAAAATTTGACAAAACCGCGAAAAAAGCGCTGGAAATAGATCAAAAATCACCGAAAAATGTTATAACAAAAGGGAAAATTTACAAACACGAAAAAAGGAAAAAAGCTCAGAAAATTCATCTAAAATCACAATAAATTGAAGAAAAACAAGTGAAAACTGACCAAAAATACGACAAAAGCCTGGTGAAAATTTGACAAAAATGCGAAAAATACGTAGATAGTTGATCAAAAATGTTAAAAATTAGTGAAAATTACGTAAAAAATTATGGGGAATGGGTAAAATGCGCAGAATCGGGCTAAAAAACCGTTAAAAATCATCGAAAAGTGAGTGGAAAATTGACAAAAATACGTAAAAAATGCAAAAAATTGATCAAAAATCACGATAAATTGTAAAAAAAAAAACAAGTGAAAACTGACCAAAAATACAACAAAAACCGTTAAACATTATCAAAAATTAGGTAAAAATTTTCATAAAAATGGATGAAAAATGCAAAACGTGATCAAAAATTACGAAAAAAAGATTGAAAAATGTGTAAAAATTTTATAAACTTAAGAAAAAAAATTAAAAATTACAAAAAAAAATGTAGAACAACTGAAAACTGATAAAAAATAAGATAAAAATAAATTTAACAAAACTGCGAAAAAAGCGTAAAAAATTGATCAAAAATCACCATAAAATATTTTAAAAATGTGAAAATTTACCAAAAATTGTTAAAAATTAGCGAAAATTGGGTAAAATTTGACAAACAGTAGTAACAATTGTAGGAAATTGGCCAAACGTCATAAAAAAATATTAAAAATTAAGTAAAAATTAACCAAAAATAGGAAAAAACATGAAAATCATTAACAATTGGTTGAAAATTTTACAAAAGTGGGTAAAAAGTGCAGAAAGTTGATTAAAAATTGTTAAATATTATCATCAGTGTGACGTAATTATTAGGTAGACTGGCATCAGTGGACTGATTTCAAGAAGGATTGATTTTACGATTTCAAGTTGATATGTTGAGGTTAATTAGAGATGTTTGAAGTAAACTCGTCAAAACAGTAGACCTTGACCTTAGATCGATTACATGATTTTGAGTTGAAATGTCATCATTCGTTGACCGGCCAACAGTGACATTACTGGATTTAAGTTGAAATGTTGAGGAAAATTAGTTGACTTTGATCCTGGTTGATTTTAAGATTTCAAGTTCAAATGTCGAGGAAAATGAAACATGTTTAATAGCACATTCCATAGTTGACCTGTTATCGGTTAACCCATCAACAGTAGACTTTGACCCTGGTTGATTTTATGGTTTCAAGTTAAAATGCTCAGGAGGTATGACGGAAATTATTTTTCCAGAAACAGTGAATGTAAGAGTTAAATTTATACAGACAACGTACAGAATATCAGAACTTACATTCTTTCGATGTATACTCTTTGCATGCGAACAGTACTAACTGTATTTGCTTATTCAGTTTGTCAGAAAATAAACAATGCTCCGCTACGATCATCTTTAAAAAATCTGAAAACTTCTCGAATCACTTCGATTAGATAATCTAGTTTCACACCAAGGAATACGCTACTTCCAACTTCTAGGCATGTACGAGTAAGCATGCGAGTAGAGCACGTATTTGCGAAAAATATTTGAAAGAAAAAAAAAGTGTAAAGAACCGGATATTTTTAACGTGGTAATTACAACACCATCCGGTTCCCTCGATGAAAAATGAGAGGAAAAAAATTTTGTTTTCGACGTTGTAGGGACATCAGAATATGCAGTACATACGAGTACCTAGTTTAAATACGATTAACCAATATTATATTAATTTATATCCATTACCAGAAGGTGAATGGCTGTTATAAGAGGCGCTCTTACAGGAAAAACTTTTAAATGTTAATGAACGCGAGGACGTTCAACGTGTACACTACGATTGTACGAGTATTTAACCGACCGCACAAAAGGGCGAATTTACTACGCCGCAGTATAAATATTATTATTATTATTTATTTTTTTTTTCGACTATTATTAAATAAATTTCCTAGTACGTACACGACCCTATATTGCTAAAAATAGTCGTATGCTGTCTAGATTATAATCTCCGTTAGATGAGTATTGTTTTCAAGGAAACGAAAGATATTGCGGATATTGCGGTTGTATAGGTACCAAGCTACCAACAAACGTAAGCATACATCGGTCACTTAAGTCCTCAACCTCGCACGTAGACAGCATTTTATAAGTATACAATTGCGCTCGCCCTAATTCAAAAATACACAAAAATTTCCATTAACTACGTGAAAAGGAAGTACACAGTCCTCAATGTGTTTTATGTACGTTTTTCGATGAAAATTTTTTCGTAAATGTACTAGAAAAAAAAAATAAAATAAAATAAAAAAAGTAACGCGCATCTTTGCTTCATTGGTAAGATATACGTGCGCGATAAACAGATAGAAAAATCTTCAATTTGGGTCCCATCCGGTTTATAAATATGTATACGAGATTTCGGATTACCCTTTCTACATAGTAAAACGCCATAAACTGATGATGCAGTAGTAGTCAATTATACTGAAACTTGGGATAAAGATCGTAACTCTACATACAAAGTTTTGCAGTCCTCCAAATAAATTTAACTTCTTTTATGTTGCCATTTAAATAGAATAAAGCCATCTTCGTTGATACGATAATTTACCATAAATATCCGCTATTCGAAGATACGTACACACGAGGATACTTCCATCGATAGCCAAACGGCAGGCATTGGTGCGAATTAAGATCAACTTTTACAAACAAAAACTACGAAAATCCATCTCCTATCGGTAAAGTCTAGAAGCTCTTTACTCAACGACAGGAAATTGGAAAACTTTTAATCGAACGGATTCGACCAAAGAATTACTTAATCGGAATATTACTTCTATCTAGTCTACGTAGGTACTTTACTTACTTACGATAGTTTCAACTTCGTTCGGTTGAAAGAAAACCACTTTTTCAAGGTACAAATCAACTCACCTGCAACAAAATTAAACAATAAACATTTCACATTAATTGATGGCGATACCTAAATGGTACTTTTTTGATTAGTAATCGAAAAAAAAAATCAACATTTGTTCTAGATTGGATGGGGAAAGGTGAAGGCGCGGGGAAAGGGGTTTACAGGATAAATAAGGAATTTTTTCGAATTTAATGAACAGCCAAGCTCAGATTAAGATGTGGGGCCCAGTGCCAAACTACCTACATATTTTACACCTCAAACTATTTAACGTCACATTGTCTCTTTCCTCTCCCCTCCCCATATCTGACAAAATGACAATTTTTCAAACTGAACAAAATGACTAATTCTCATGACATTTTTCGTGAAATTTCCATGACTTTAGATGCCCTTTTCTTTCCATGAGCCCCTGAACAAAGTGAGGGTGAAATTTTAATAAATTAAAACTTTTATCAATGAAAAATGCATTTTCGAAAGTTTTAGGCAAAAATTTAAAAGAAATTGCTATTGAAAAAATTTATAAATTTTAGGCTTTTTTGACAAAAAATTATAACTTGGTGACATTTATCAGCTTTTATGATCTGTTTGACAATACAACGACCCAATTCCGACCATTTTTTGGCAAATTGGAGGAGAGAAAAGCAAGCAAATTGCTAAATGACGTCAAAAACACGTGGTAAAAATTTCAGATCTCCAACTTGATCTTAATTCAACCGATCTCCCCGCCACCTCAAAAGTTTCATAATTATCAAAAAATCTGTTTTTTGAAAAAATTTCCCAAAAACGGATTTTACATATTATGTTTTTGCCCAAAATAATCAATGGCGACGAGTTTTTTCCATCAACACTCTAACCAGCCCTGAAAAATCGTCCACAGAGAGTAAAAATGAAATATTGAACCTAATCATTTAAAATTGATGTCCCACATTCAATTTTTCACTTAATTTTTCATGTTTTTCAACAGTTTTTAGTCGATTTTCACTAATTTCTGTCAATTTTTTTGTTCATTTTTCACGATTTGGTCGCTATTTGCGTTCATTCTACTCAAATGTTCGAAAAGCAATTTTTGTCCCTATTTGAGAGAACCGACCAGCGAAATAACTTTTTCAAAATAATCAAACAAAAAATTGAAATTAGAAATTCACCAAAAATTATCGTTTAAAATGTCAAAATCGGAATAATTTGACCCTCTGAATACGAATTTAAGGTTGGTTTTTTTATGCAACTGCTTTGAACTTTGTAATCGTCCAACGATGCTTTCAAAAGAAAAAATAACCAAATCAAAAACCTTAAGTATGAATAAATTTGAGTAAAAATGGCGACAATTGAACGTAAATAAGTCCGATAGAACATATTTTATGGGACAAAAATATTCGAGTGAAAATCACCATTTTAAGCTGGCAAACTGAATAAAACGGAGTTTTTTTTCACATTTTTGAAGGTCTTCCACCACCCAAAAAAGTCCTGAAAAAAATATACGTTATAGATTGGTCTACTCTATAAATTTATATATGTTTTGTTGCTCCAGGCCTGAAAAACAATATGTAAATATTCGATTTCGAAATTTAAAAATACATGTTTCGTGGTGAAAAGATGATCGAAAACTTTTTTTTTCAATTTCCAGAAATAACCCTCGATATGGTCCATTATCCCTGCAAGTTTAAAAAAATTCGGTTGAGAATAATTTTAGCATATAAAAATTTATCAGCTCAACTCGTGTTTTGAACACATTGAAGGCGATATCGAGAAGTAGGGGTAAGGGGTAAGGAGGCCAAAAATTTTAACAGTAAGTTTTTAGACTTTGCTGACCAACCTGTATTGGATAGTTTGAAAATTTCAGCCAAACGCTTCTACCCGATATTATTGAACTCCCCAACCTCACCTCTATTGCGTACTTTTGCTTACTTTTTACTAAACAGGTACAGAGCATCATAAATGTGTGATGATGTTGAATTAATCTCATCACAAGAATGAAGAACACCTTATAAATTATGAATCATGAGATATATCCAATAAATACATACGAGTACAATATAATGCATGTGTTCTGTATATTTTACATATATTACATAACAAATCACGTACACGTTAAAATTGTAACACCCCTCCCCCTCCATCTTTCAAGGATTAAACACTTGTGTTTTTTGCACAGTTTCGTTTATTTGTGCTATGAGTTTTTTTGAAATATTATTCAAGTTCATAAATGTAGGTATATTATGTTATACGTAATAAGGTCGACGTATCGTGTATAAAGACTATTCGTTCTGATTTCTTGTGTATTATTTTCGAACGATGATTTAATATTAAAATTTGTTATAATGTGTTCATTTTCATCGTCTTACTTATATTTTTCTCTATTCGAGTTGAAGAATTTTTTTCATTCGCTTTTTCGCAAAACGAAGCTGGTAATAAAATTGTTGAACTCGATTGTTTCGCGATGTAGTTGACTTTTTTACTCGCGGAGGACTATTGACTTGTTAATTGGCTACGAGTACAAGCGAGTAATTGGAGCGGAATGAGAGCTTTTGAAATTCTACGAAGCGTGAATTTTAGCGCAGAAATTGTTTAGAAAAATTTTTTTTCCTATATGAAAATTTTTCTGCCAGGATCTTGTATGAATAAAGTATCGTTGTAGGTTTTGCGGTTAAAGATATTGAATTTAAAATAAAATTGGCTTTAGGTTGATGAATGAAGAAAAGTCTATTTTAAAAAATCTTAGTGAAAAGCTGAGAGGATTTTTTTTTCATAAATTAGCATTATTTAAAATAACGTTTTAGTGTTGATTAATTTTTCTAGTCGTCTCTAATCGTGCTAAGAGATGATAAATTGGCCTGTGGTAGTGATCGAGATATTTATTTTAGTTAAATTTTTCATGATGATTAATGAAAATATTATAAATCAAAGGTATTTGAATTTTCTTCTTTTTTCCAGAAGTTGCATTGAATGGAGAGGAGTGGAGAAGTGGGGGGGGGGGTTGAAAGAAGTTGCCAAACGATTTCATAAATGAAAATAACAAAAATTTTGGGATCTGTGACTTGATCTTTGACACTTCTCGAATTGGTTGAAAATTAAAAAATTTAACGAATATTGAAGAGGGTTTACACGATCAAATGATTTGCACAAATCACCCGTTACCTGCCCTTCTTTAGAAGATTTTTTTTTCTTTTTTTGGCGTTGCCTCGCATATCGTAGTAGATCACTTAAGACGAAAAAAATGTTTGCTATTTTATCGAGAGGTAAGCAGAAAAATTTTGTATTTTGAATTTTTTGGAAATGGAAAAACAAAAAAATTTGTTTATACCGTCAGAAACAATTTATTTTTTATGACTTTATTTATACTCCGTGAAAAGTAAAAAATTGAGAAAACCTTTTCTTTTTTCAGTTTCACATGGTCCACTATGATACAATTGTATCGAAAAAATAGAAAAAAATTTCTCAATTTACGAGTTAATTTTGAAATTTTAAAGCAATCTGAGTTGATCAAGGGTCAACTGAAATAGCATTAAGTTTTACCACGTTCGTTTGGCATAATTTTGCCCCAAATTTTGTTTTTTTTTGGAAGTGTGCAAACGGGTGAATTCAAAGTAATTGGGAAATGATTCAGAAATCCAAATCTACAACGATCACTTTCACATAGTTAGGTAATTTCGTATTTAGCTTTTGCTCAAAAAATGTATTCATCATTGAATACTCGGAGAATACTGTGAATTTGATTTTTTGAAACTTGATTAATATTCGAACACTGTCGATGTTCAACTCTTGCCTTGCTAAGAGGTGTCAGTATTTTTTGTATCTTTTTTTCTTTTTCGATAACTTTGTTGTAATAAACATACAAGTCACCCGTACAGGTATACAAATACCAACTGTGTAGACCACATACTATACTACAAATACAACTAGTGTAATGATTATTAGCACCGGATTCATATACGTTTAGATGAAGTCACTTCACTAACGTACACATGCGCACACGCACGCACACACGCACACACACACACACACACACACACAAGTCTCTAAATCCCACGGTAAAAACGAAAGTATGCGAGAAAGACAGAGACCGGACATGGAAAACAAACCGGTATTTTTTCTTATTCATTTTTATTAAATAAATGTTACTTTAAACGTCGACGCATAGAATATTAGTTATACGAGGAAAACAAAAATCTACCAAAGAATAGTGTTGTGCTGGTTTAGCGAGCCAGTATATGTAGATGTACGTAGAAGTACAGATACGATATACGATTTCATCTCTTGTATACCTATCCTATAGTCATCAGTGCAGTACGTAATACCTACTACATACGGGCGTAAATTTGTCTGAAAAAAAAAAAAACAAAAACAAAAACAAAAAACGTACCTACAAAAACAACAAGCGGGGAATTAATTGGTTGTTGTAAATGAAATCCAACTGTACACAAATTACAGTTCATTTGTACTACGAAGCTAGTTACTAGCTAATAGGTACATGAAGTACAAATAGAACATACTTGGACGTGCTTTAGTATACTTTTTCAGCCTCACCGGAACCAAGTAATTATGAAAATTCCCACCACGTTGAGAAAACTCTTAACGGAGACATCATCCATGCAATACACTCGTGAAATGATCGGATAAGTGACAAATATCATAATTACATGTACGTTACGTGCGAAGATCGATAATATCTCATTCCATATCAAAAAGATCTAAATCTGGCTTCGGGTCTCCCGATTTTTCACATTTTTTTCACCAGTTATCCTCGGGATGTAGCGAAGAAATGACTATTACTTCAAGCCTAACCCTATAGAAAGAGGAGGGAGGGGTAATTTCCATAGGTGCAGTTTGGATTTTGCCCAAAACGAATTTTGAATTAGGAAGCTCGTATTTCGAGATTCGTTGAACTTGAGATGAATCGGTTTGCTCAATTCGAAATCAATGGTCAAAACTTTGAAAGCTGAAAGCTCAAATTTTGAAATTACAGCTTAACTTTACATAATCAACGCAAACGTTTGAAGATGCATTTAAAAATAAGAAAAAATTACCATGAAGAGACTTTTTCATGCTTATTTCAACCAACTAATTTTCAAAATGGGATCTCAACACTCCGTCGGGGAAGAGGGAGAGGCTCAGGAATCCTCAATTTAAATTAAAATTTAAAATATGAAAAAATGAAGCGATATATAGATTCCTATCGATTAGAGGACGATGAGTTTGAATATGAGCTCTATTTACTGATCCTACTCCACCGAATCACTGCAATATACCCCCCCCCCTACTCAAGGTGATAAAAATTCAAAAAACTGTAAAAAGCAAATGATATATCAATTTTTACTAATTCTAGGTCACTGTGTTTGAATATCGGATCAATTTTTCCATCCTACTCCAGTAAATCACCAAACAACAGCTCTCCAACCCACCCCATATACCCTCGAGGTGATAAAAATTCAAAAATGGTAAAAAGCAAGTGACATATCGATTTCCACGAATTCCATGTCGTTAAATATGAATGGCGAACTAATTTTTTGATGCCACCCCCTCCCTAAACATCCTCAACATCCCCCTGCATTCAACGTGATAAAAATTCATAAATGCTAGAAAACAAGTAGTGACTCATCGATTTCTACTAATTCCTCACTACTGAATTTGAAAATCGACCTAATTTTTCGATCCTACTCCGCTAAACCTACTCAACACCCCCCCCTCTTCACCGTGATAAAAATTTAAAAATGCAAGTTGACATACTGTTTCGAGGTCACTGCGTTTGAACATCGGATCAATTTTTTCATCTTACTTCCTCTAACTATCGCAACAACCCTTACCCTATCCCCCACCATATTCTCTCGAGGTGATAAAAATTCAAAAAATAATAAAAAAATCAAGTGACCTATCGATTTCTAGTAATTCGAGGTCGCTGTATCCGAATATCAGCCTAATTTTTTGATCCTTCCCCCCCCCCCCCGCAACCCAATAAAAAATCAAAATTTAATAAAAATGAAATGACATATCGATTTCTACAAATTCCGAGATCTCTAGGTTCGAATATCTACTTATATTTAAGATACAGTCGTTAAATTTCGCTTTAATCATCAGGAAAATGAAAAAAATGAGTAAAAAAAATCGATCGTAAGAACTTGGGTTAAAACTTAATCCATGGCTTAAAATGTTCAATTTCATGGAAGGATCATCGCTGTGTTGGGAGGGGAAAGGAGGAAGGTATATCATCAAAGTAAGTCGATAATCAAAGTCCGGGCTTCCAAATTATTAGGAGTCGATATGCAATTACTCAATACGCTGTTTCAATTTTTTTTCCACACTTTTTTTTCATTTTTGTAGCATTTAGAAACACATTTGAGAGCTGCGTCAAAGAAATAAGCGAATATTTTTCACTCAGAGCTATTCTGTATGGTAACAACATTTGATAATTTTTTTTCACGAAACCACAGAAGGATTCATTTAACGAGTACCCCCCCCCCCCCCCCCCCCCCCCCACTCCCATTAAATGTACTGAAATGAAAAAATTTTGAAAATATTTGCCAAAATTCGAGAAATGCACTTCAGGACTTGAAATTTTGAGAGTGGAGTTCTTTTAATATGCACTTTCCATTTATTCATATACAGACTCGAAATTTTACTTCGAATTGGGATACCTCCCTTATTAATTATAAAAAAGCATTGAAAAACGTGTTTTTTTTTATTTTTTATTTTATTTTTTGAGGATGTTGCACTCAATTTCAGAACCCTAAAAAAATATCTGCAATAGATGATCACCTAACAAAGATAATAACAAAATTTCTAGCCACGAATCCCGCCAAATTTTTTTAAATTTTCAAAAAATTCTCATTCATGGTACTCAGTTAGATGTATAATCTGTGAAAATTTCAAAATTTTTCACCGTATCTTTCCAGAAATATCACGTGTTGAAATTTCGACATTTGTAGGGCGATAATTGAAACGCTTTTACACCATAAGTAACATTTTGGATCAATTTTGATCGATTTTTGGTCAGGGGGTGTTTTTCACCCTTATTAGGAGAGACTCTTTTCGGGACTTATGAGCAGGTTTGCTCTTTTTTTTTTTACTCAATTTTCAGTAGTTTTTTTCTTACAAATTCTCATATTTTAAATAAATCTTCGTATTTTTCATTACTCTTTCGTGAATTTTGGCAAACCTTCTGCACTCTACATACTTTTTACGAGTTTTCAACCATCATTTTTTGCTAATTTTCATTTTATGGAATTTTTAATATTCTCCCCAGCCATCCTAAACATATCTTTCACATTATTGAACTAGAATTTGGAATCAAAATTTTTCCAATATAAATAGATTTTGAAATAAACAAACTTAGCACTGAAATTAATACGAATTTTATGGCTTAGATTCTATTTAATTTGCAGTTAAAATTCTTCCATTTACGACAAAAAAAAAAAAAAAAATACAAGAACAAATATCATTACAATGGCAACCCTGATTCAACAAATAAGTAACAATCCATAAAGCAGTTCTTGTAAAAACGCGCATCGATAATCGGTTGAAACTTTACACGTATCTTCATCTAATTGAAAAAAAAAAAGGGAAACATTCCAACGAAGCGAAAAGAAAAAAAAAACTAAAAAATTTTCTTTTCAGCTAAACCTACACATCTCTATTATCGAAATCCGAAGATAGCTGCCAGGTAAGCACAACCTAGGGACGACGTAGGATAGGTAGAGGTACACTTCGAAAAGGCATTTTCATCCAACAAAAGCTTAGCTGTTTCCACGTAGTACAACCTTATCCACATAACGAGCCAAACTAAGGCAATTATTTACCATTAAATATTGACACAATCCCGCCGTTAAACGTTATAGGTAGGTACAGTGGAAAAAGAAAAAAAAATTCTTCGAGTCTTGCACGCATGTTTGTTACAAATATACTTTATAAGTTATACGTATACCTATTAGTATAAGAAGACAGCACCGCACAGGGCACAAAGGTTAGTGAACTTCTGTAGAATGGGCCATACGGCCGTAACTGATAACATTTGATAACACGTAACTCGTACTCGCGTCTCCTCCCCAACCCACAGTCTTTCTATATCTTACTCTTTACCTCACCTCACCACCATTAGCTATTCGTAGTGAAGAAGACGAAGAGTACAGACCAGAGAAAAAATAAGAAATAAAAAAAAAAAAAAAACAAAATCTACCTCGTAAGTCTCGCAGCGTTGAACACTCGAGAGAAAGTCGCAGCACAATGTGGGTCGTCTGCAACGTGCAGTCTGACGCTGTCAAAGGCTCCCTCGAAGAGTCGACCCCAAACTGAGATTCAATCCGAGAGCCGTGTACATTTGAAAAATTCTTACCACGTTAGATACACACAAACGTGCATATGTTTACATATTATACACACATCGCCCAACTAAACGTACACATAAGACCAGGTTAAATTCTAGCCACAGAAATTTAAAAAACCAGCAGCATTTTCAATACAGCGTGCTCGTGCAAGTAAACTCATTTACATCGATATCTCGTAAATACAGCAATACATACACGTATACGTAATAGATATAAAACTTGACGAACACGTTAAAACGAAATTATTTTAATTGCTTGAATCATCATCTTACACACGAGCACGAGGGAGTGAAACGAATTTTCCAGCAGGTATAATTTCACGAGAATCTCGTCCTCGTGCATGTATACCCTGGAACAATTTTTTTTCCCCCTCACCTTGCTTCCAAATTACAATTACGTATACGAATACGAGTACATGATAATGATGCTGAAACAGATAGATGAGATACCAAACACATACACACAGGCGTATATATGTACCTAGAGCTATACCACGTCGTACGAATTATCAATATTCGACAAATTTTTTTCGTATACCTTTTTTAGGCCACAATGGCGTCTGCAGGGAAAAAATTTACCTATTCAAAAAAGCTGAAAATTCAGCTCACGTTGTAGAAAAATATGCCATTTTAACGAAACACGCCGGCGCATTATACCGAGTATGAATTATTTGCCGGGCGTGTTTCGCAGTCGACAATTTTTTTCTATTAAAATTCTAACGTTTAACAAACGACCTGGATTTTAGAACTATTTGTAGTCGTTAACCGATGCGGCGACGTCGAAACGAAAAAAAATAACCTTTGTCCCGATTCGTTGCGCTGTACAGTACACATATACATACGTACTTTGGTAGTAGATATATATGGGTACAAAATGTAGCTATCTCTACGTCTTTTTCCACCTCTTTTTTTTCCTACGTGAATGATAGATACGTACACCAATGTAACAGTACCGAAGGTGTATAAGGATTCGACTGCCGTTTGTACATTTTTCATCATTTTCATATAATATACCTATCCTACCTATTTATAAGTGACGTAATCGGTCCAACGACCCGGCTCGATGTCGTATTTATCATTTTGGTTTATATTTTTTCTTTCTTTAGTTCGGTGCTTTTTTTTTTTTTTTCTTCTCCTCAGACCTTTCGAGCTAGTATAATATATCGAGAATAAAATATTATTTCGCATGATGTTATCAAAAGTCATCGCGTGACGAGAGCAAAAAAAAAAAAAATACCTCGACTTAAATACCAACTCAGCAACGGGTAGATTTCATCGACGAGCAAAACAAATGACTGAAAAGAGGAGGGGTGGTAATACGAACATTTTAATTTTATAAGAACTATTAAATGTATTGCAAGAACTTTCAGGTACTTAGATTGGTACAATGACGACAATCGTACAATATTTAATAAAATTATTTTCATGTTATAAATGCTAAATTTCAGCCTGACAACTGCATTTAGAAAGGATACATTGGAGCAGCCCAACTCTGGAAATTTTTCGAATTTTTTCGAAAGCTGAATAAAAATTTGATGCCCAAAATTTAAGCACAGTAAGTGATGGCGACACCAATACAATATATCGGGATATCGATATTTTCCCAAAATATCAAAAAAACATCGTATCGAAATTTTTTCCTTCCGATATTCCTAGGTATCGATATTTTTTTACTAAACATCGAAGTACGATAATTTTTTACGTTTTTTAGCCTAATTTTCTATGTCATATTGTCAATGAAAACCAGGATATTACAGCCTATCGACAAACGATGGATGAGGAGAGGGGGGGATATCAACAAAATCCGTTTTAGGGTCCTAGAAGACCATTAAGACGATTTTTAGCCATAAATGAAATTCATTTTCATCTTCATTATTATTTTTCCACCCCCCCCCCCAACACACACATTAAAATCATTTACTTCGCTCCGTACCGACCAAAATCGCTCCAATTTGGTCAATCAGCTCAGTTTGGCGGCGAATTAGGTATATATGATTACGGATGAACTTGGGTTAAAATTCAGTTATGCCCCAATTTGGGGGAGGGGGTACTGAGGGCTGAAAAACGCAAAAATTGCCTCTTCTTAAGCCAATTGATAGAGAATGAAAAGTTGTATAATATATGCCAAAAGTCGACCTTTTAAGTCAATTAGGAGGGGATATTTCGGGGGTTTCCCCTCTTTTTGACCTTGAAAAATGACTGTTTATTCCCTATCTGTCCGCCAAATTGAGCTAGGAAGCTGAAATTTTTGTACATACATTCAGTTGGGACCGTAGATATGCTTTTTGGAGGTTCCAACTTCAGCATACCCTCAAAACCTCAAAAAAAAGGTTTTTTTATCGCGTTTTCTCATTTTATGAATTTTTTTGAGTTTGTATCTCACATAATTCCCCTCGAAATTGTGCAAGGAACTTGAAAATATGTCACGTATATGAATTGTAAAAATGGGATTTTAAATTTAAAAGCTTTTCTTAATTTTTTGCAACTTGAAAATGTAAAGTAACTTGAATCTGAGTTTTTTTCTGAAAATGTGAGGTCGTTTTTAAACATTTTCAGCATTTTAACCAAAACTATTAGAACTTAAATTATTGTAAAAATTAGACTGAATTTGTTACTGTTTCTGAATCAGGTACTGCGGAATAACATAATCTGACATACACCTGAAGCAACGTTTTCCAAATATCGGATATCGATATTCTTCCCTACCAATATTTTTGGTATCGATATCTCTCATTTCGATATTTTTCATACCAAATATCGATATTTTGACCAAATATCGCCATCCCTAGAGCACACACAGATGTACCCCTTGTTCTTACCAAGTTCGCTGTAGGATGCTACAGAGAAAATGAACAAAAAATCAATTTTGGCCAAATTATGGTGAAATTGATGATTTATTGGCTCCTGAGGGTGCTGAAGTATTTCCAGAATAATATGGAAATAAACAAAATTTGCCAAAATTGAATACTAGGCTGTTTCAAATTTTGTTATTTTCGAAAGTCAGTGGAATGTGAAAAAAAACACTTGCGAAACGATGTCAAATGAACATGGTAAAAATTTGGGGTCTCTTAACTTGATCCTTATACCATTGATTTAAAATTTCAAAAAATAAAATAAAAAAACATTTTTTTGGCATTAACGTGTTACAACAGGCCACATGAGACCAAAAAAGAATTCGTGTTTTTTCCCTCTTTTTGGGGGGTCTCAAAATACTATTATAATAAATAGAAAAAATCGTATATTTTGAATTTTTTCAAGAAAAATACAAATAAGTTTTTTCTTTTTTTTGCTTTTTTACCTCCAAAAATATTCAAAATATACGATTTTTTTATTTTTAAACATCATTTTAAAACCCCTGAAATGCAAAGAAACATCACAAAAAATTTTGAACATTTTTTAAAAATCGGGTCAATCTAGAAAATATGCATGACATTTGTTATAAATTATTTTGATGCGAAGTTAATTTTGTTAAAATTATTTTGAAACGTAGCCCCCCCCCACCCCTCAGAGGTATCAGTTCGCCTACATCTACGTTCAATTTCTGAATCAGAAACTCATTGGTATCAATGTAGAGGAAGCACAAGAAAAATATCCTACGAAATATTTCAGAGAAACTCGTATAAGTCCTCTCTCCTCCCTCCCCTCGATCGCCCTTTTCTACGGTCGAACTAGCCTTGTTTCAAGTTGGAATTTATATTCAGGTTGTTGAAGAAAGATTTGTAGTAATAAAAACGCAATGAGAATGTTGTTCATGATAAAACGCACTGAATAAAAACCATGTACCGCCATTTTTTGGACCCAATGTTGAAATTTTTGAAAAAGTAACATTGATGTCTGAGCTAGAATTTAATGGAAAACATGTTGAGTCGATAAAATTTTTATTCAAATCTCTCATATTTTCACACTTACATATATAAGAGAAAAATCTACGTCAAAAAAGAAAAAATTCGAAAATTGACAACTTTTGAGTACCTGCTATTCGGGTTAGGGTAGGAATTTTGAAAAAAATGAAGAATGTAGCGAATATGAAAACCTGTGTAATATTTTTACCGTCTTGCATTCCTTTGATTTAGGTTAATCATTCGACACTACCAAAATCATCGTCATCGTTTTGTGAAAAGATATTGAAGAAATCTCAAAAGTCGAATAATTTGCCTAAATGTTGACTTCCCAGGCACAGCAGATAAAACATATTGAAAACCTCTAAAAAAAATTTCCAACAAAATAAAATGCTCCGTCAATAATTAAACAAAGAATATCAAATTTTTTCTCTAGACCAAAATTGAAAAATACATATAACACAGCACCATCTGTTGGAATTTTCGGGAATCGGTACGACAGAAAATAAAATTCCTATATGTAAGATACCTCTTGTTATAGGTATTTATCGTGCATTTTCGTACAAAGAAAGGAAAACAGGTAAGGTTAGAATATCATAAATAATTTTCGTAAACAGATTCATCAGTTGTTTTTTCGGCGCAAAATTTTCAAACAATTCATTCGCTAACAATTTTATCCATTTTCTTTCAAAGCTCGAGGTTATTTCTGATTTTAGAAATTCATACACAAGTGTGAGTATGAAAAAAAAGAAAAATTTTGAAGATTTAGAAAAAATTGACACGCTTTGAAGTTTGAAGACATGTGAAGAGAAAAATCGACCACGAAGTGAGGAAAAGTAGGATCAAACGAAACCGAGAAAACTCCAAAATCAACACAACTTGACCCAACTCTCTAAATTCTTAACTACAAATTAAACTCAACACTTCAAAAACATGTAGAACAAAAAATATAATGAAAATAAATAAACAAAAAAAAAACCACGCATCACCCGAAAACTCGAAAGTCGAAACAACAAACCAAACGCCTATCGCAACATTCCCTCTCCCTCCTTAGCTCACTGGTTGGGCACACAATGGTAAAAAAAAAAAAATACCGTACAAGTGACCCTAAACCAGACGAATCCGTTAAATCAACTTTGAAACACCTGCAACAAGAACGAAAAAACTGAACGCCTGCGATATCGAGCAAGTACCCACGTATACAAAACTTATAATACTTGCTCGATGCTCGTATACAGCAAGAAAGAAAGACATACGAACAACATAACACATTCACTCACACATGAACCCTGCCTCCACCTTCTTTACCTTCTGTATAGGTTTACAGGTACAGTAAGACCATTCGAATGTAACGTTACTTTTAGTAGTATATTTTTCTATAGACTACATACATAAAATAGGTGTAGTAGTAGGTGTCTTGAGACAACGGTAATTCGACAAACTGTTTAGAATTTTTAATGTAGTCGCAGTCATCATCGTTTTCGTCGCAGGCTCGCAGCTGTTCGTTATTCATTTTTTTTTTTTTTATCACTTATTTCACTCAATTTTCTCATCACCCTTCTTCGCATTATACACCACCGCCATTGAATAAATTTTCACAACAAAGAAAGCAACTAAAAAAATCCTAAAGCTATGTATTCGCTGTCGGCGAAAATGAAAAAAAAAAAACTCTAACGTCGAAGCTATGCTATCAGGTACTTTGTTTTCAGAGTCTGAAAAAAGCAAAATGTACCAATGACGAAAATCAAACGGTAGTTAATTATACGTATTGTTCCTCGTACAGATAATAATTTCAGCGACAACAACAACAACGAATTGTACGCTCAATTTATTGTCGATTGAGTAGGTTTATCGCACGTGATAACCAACCTAAGCGAAAGGAAAAGATAAAAAAAAAAAATTAATACAGATTAATCGACAACGAGTGGTTGATATATTTACGGCGAGATAAATAAAATACGAAGAGGGACGAGAGAGCAGAGACTTATGCAGATATGATAATTCATACGTGAAAGTACCGCTCGATATTAAAATTGTGATCGAGGTATTTCTCTCTTTTTTTTTTTTTTTTTTTTTTTTTTGCATGAAAAAAATCTTTTAACTAAAGGCCGCGGCGATATTTTTCTCTTTTTTTTTTTTTTTTTTTTTGTTTTCTGCATGAAAAATATCTTTTAACTAAAGGTAAATGTATATAAGTACGTAATTAACACGTGGATTTTTCGCTTTCCGTCAATACTTGATTTGTTTTTATCACGAACTAACGCGTATCGAAGCGATAATAATCATTATAATTTCAGAACAAAATGGAATAGAAAAATTATACGGGGTCAGAAAACAGATCAACTTTCTCAACTGGTTTGTAATTGCAATCGACTGAAAAATATTGAGAAAATTTCAAAGAACTTTGAAGACGAGTTGTTGAAAAAAATTAGTATAGGTATTGATCTTTCATTAGTATTAATTTTTCTTCGAAAGGGTATGAACGGTTAAGGAGGTCGAATCTGCCCTCGAAAGTTTTCTGAACGATTCCAAGGCCAAAATGTGGACCCTGTCGAGAAATAATTTCGACCAAAATTTTAGACCGTCGCCGCGCCTATTTCCAGAAATATTGACCAAAGCGCGTTCTTCAATTAATTTTTTTTCCTCATTGCACAATGAAGATGTTAAATTGAAATTTTCGTTGTGACTTTATACTAATAAATAAGTATAAAGAGGATTTTTTTCAATTTTTCTGAAAAATTCTCAAATGATAATTGTCAAAAAACTACGATAACATCACGAAATTTTTTTTTAAATATGTTTTTTATGAAAGAATACACCGAAAAAATTTCAGATTCGTAGAAATGGTAGAAGATGGTCAAAGAAATTAAAAAACTGTTACAGGTTACGCACAAAAAGCGCTGAACAGTTCAGTTCGGCAGCGCGCGATACTACTCCACGGTGACGCGTGGAAAAAACTACTTACCTTACGCGCTCGAAAATACGTACGATTCGTTAATATTTTTTTCGCTCCTCGTTCAATATAAATTGTTTTTAGCCTGATTTTCTATGTCATATTGTCAATGAAAACCAGGCTATTACAGCCTATCGACAAACAATGGATGAGGAGAGGGGGGATATCAACAAAATCCGTTTTAGGGTCCTAGAAGACCATTAAGACGATTTTTAGCCATGTCAGATATTTTTTTTTTTCGAACAATAAAATCATTTACTCCGCTCGATACCGATCAAAGCCGCTCCAATTCGGTCAACTGGCTCAGTATGGCGGCGGATGGAGATGAGTTTGGATCGAAATTTAGAGATGCCCAAATTTGGGAGGGGAGGAGGTGCTGAGCCGTTAACACCTCAAGAATTGTCACTTTTTAAGCCAAATGATAAAGGATCAAAAGTTGTATAACATATCCAAAAATCAACTTGCTCAGTCAATTAGGAGGGGGGGATATGAGGGTTTCCTCCTTTTTGACCCAAAAAGGGGCTGTTCCTCCCCATCGCCCCACCAAATTGAGCTAGGAAGCTGAAATTTGGTATATACATTCAGTTGAGACTCTACATGTGCCTTTTGAGGTTCCAATTGTTCGCTCCATTTCACCCCCTCTCAGCCCCAAATAGTCGTTTTTTGCTAGTTTTTTTTTTGAGTTTTTTCCTCGCATAACTCCCCTTTAAATTGAGCAAGGAACTTGAAGTTAGGTATGTACATTTAAGGGGTCCTAGATGGGACTTTTGGGAGTCTCGACATTTCAGCCCCATTTCATCGCCTTACAGCTCCAAAAAAGTGGATTTTTGGTCGTTTTTTCCTATTTTTTGAGTTTGTTTCTCGCATAACTCCCCTCCGAATTGAACTAGGAAGTTAAAGTTAGGTATGTACGTTTAGTAGTGGTCCTAGATGCGCCTTTTGAGGGTCTCGACTTTTGCACCCCCTTCACAACTCTGAATATGCGGTTTTTTGGTTGATTTTTTCAATTTTTAGAGTTTGTTCGTCGCATAACTCTCCTCCAAGTTGGGCTGGAAAGTTTAAATTAGATCTACTAATAAGTGGCTAGAATCTACACCAAATCTAAACACCAAGTTTTAACTTCCTGGCCCAATTTTGAAGCGAGGGTGGGAAGGGAGGGAAGATATATGCGAGAAACAAACTCAGCAAATAAGAAGAACTGATAAAAAAACAACTTTTTCGGGGTTGTGAGGGTCTGCAATGAGGTTGAAAATTCAAATTCCCAAAGAGCACATGTAGGACCCCTACTAAATCTACAAACAAAATTTCATCTTCCTACCTTAATTTGGAGGAAAGTTGTGCGAGGAACAAACTCAAAATATAAGAAAACCGGCCCAAAAAACTACATTTTTACGATTGTGAGGAGGCGCAATGGGTTTGAAAAGTCGAAACTCTTAAAAAGCACATCTATAGCTTCTACTAAGTCTAAATACTAAATTTCAACTTTTTAACTCAATTTGTACAGTAGATGAGGGAGAAACAGCTCTTTTTCAAGGTCAAATAGTAAGAAACCCGCCCATATCTCCTCTCCTAATTGATCTAGGAGGCTGATTTTTGGATACCTTATACAACTTTGAATTGTGGGCTCAAAAAAGAACAATTTTGCGATTCGAGCCCCTCCGCACCCCTTCCGCCAAATTTGGGCAAATTTGAATTTTAACCCGAGGTCATCACTACTCCAGAATTTCAAATCGACCACCAATCAAAGCATATTTGCCAAACTTGATCGATTTTAGTTGATATCTAGCTGAGAAAATGGTTTTCAGTATCGGGGAAAAAACAAATACCTGATATGGTTGAAAATGGTATTATTGGCTAGGAGTTTGTTCAAGGTTCAGTCACAGAAAGTTCTTTAAAATTTACCATCAAAAGTCATCAATTATATTTTAAAGATCCTTAAAATGTAACACTTTTTGTCTGCTCATGCTCCACCAAACCCTGCCAAGATATTAGAGTCGTTGAATCGTAGCTCAATTTGGAGACAAGATAAATACGAATCACGAATTTTAAAAATGGCAAAAACCGATTAAAAATTACTTTTTTGAAGTTAATAGAGGAGGGCACTGGAGTTAAAAAGTCGAAACCTTCAAAACCCATAGCTAAGACACCTACCAAATCTACGTACCAAATTTTAATCCAATAGCTCTACTAGAGGGGAAAGGGGTGAGATATACGAGAATGAATTCGAAAAACGGCGAAAACCGCCCAGAAAAATCATTTTTTTGGAATTGTGAGGGTGGTGCAATCGGACTGAGGAGTGGAAACTCCCACCAAATGAATTCACATTCGAAATTACATCACTGTAACTCAACTCAGAGTGAAATTATGCGAGAAACGACCTTTTTCCAAGGTTGGATAATCCTTAGAACTTCTCTCGTAATTGACCTAGAAGGCTGATTTTTGAATAGATAATACAACTTTTGATTCTCCATCGACAGGTTCAAAGACAACCGATTTTTACAATTTTTTGCCCCTTAGTACCCCTCCCTCCAAATTTGAATATGACTGAATTTTGACCCAACGCCAACCCTGGTGCTTATATCAATTCAATACCCTGCAAGTTTAAGCCTATTGACTAAATTTTAATATAATTTTAATCTTCGGATTAAAAAAAATGAAATATGCGACTGTGACATATCTGAAAATAGATTTTTTCAACTCTCGCTCTTGTAAAAAATGGATCATTATATCTTTGAATATCGTCGAAATTTTGATATTCTCTCTGCACGATAACGCAACGAGTTCTTAAACGTTTGTGAAAAATTACAAAAGAAACTTTTCCAATACCGAAAACCAGCACCTAAACTATGCAACCTTCTCAACATCTTGTCCCATTATAGTAAAATATTACGAAACTTGATATTATTAAACCAGTGGATTTTATTCTATTTAAAAATAACTTTCCAAATACCGTAAAACTTCCTCTATTTGAATAAAAATAAAAAATAAATTGCTAATATAACTCTTATTTAGCTGAAATGTTCACATTACTTAGATTTAATTTTGTGCACAACCAAAATATCTGTTATCAACGATCCTCATTTTTTTACCCCCCTCCGATACATCATTTTCCTACAATGTCAAATTCTACACGAAATTTCTGTTCTTTCGCAATTTCAACTTTTTTCAAACCAACTTTACTTACGAAACAAAACATGTTGTCTTTTTGTCGCAATTTCTTTTACTTAACGAAAAAAAAAAAAAAAGGTATCATCCTAACAAGACTACGAATTTCTCATATACTGTTCGCTTACTTCCATCTAATTCAATTTCTTTGGTCTCTAGAATGTCTGTTCTGTCCTCTTCCCCACCCCTCCTAAAACATCTCCACATCATAACCACCAATTAAGGTTCAAAATAATACGAGAATAAGAAAAATGAAATTGCTAAGGCGAACGGATGAGTGGGAAATATCCATTTATGCATTAGAGTGGTCCAGAAAGAACCCACTGGACTGAGAGCTCACTCAATATAAAGCAAAAATAACCGAATTCCCTTCAATAGCTCCCCCCTTCCCCTCCACACGGTACCTGGGTATTTAAAACAGAACGGATTATTGTAATTGTTTATTTAAAAACTTCAAAATCCGAAACGGTCTGATGATGGGAGGGACGGGGAGTTATACGGTATACTTTTGATATTTCGACGTTTATATGAGATTTCAATACTTTCAATGGAGAATAAGCTATACCTATATTAAATGTTGATTAAATCTACTGAAAAGTTCGAAATTGACGACACGTGGTTCTGAATCGCCTTCAAAATTCAGCTATGCAATACATTTTGCACAGTACACGAAATCTACACATATCTACAAGAGGCACCTTTAGTGAACACGAGAATCTGCTTCTTCGCTGAATGAAAAATTCACACATCCAAATTTTCACTTAAATTTCAACAATGGCCATAGATCAATTTCACGATTCGAAAATGCCTTTCTTTCAAACCAACTTGAGCAGAATTTTCCTTCACTCCATGAACCGTAAAATCATCAACGTACACATCCGGTTCAGCTATGAATCCAAACTCGGTCAACACGATCACTTCAAAAGCCTTAGAAAACCACTCAACAGCTCGCACCTTAACAGACGACCGATACATTGCGCAAATATCGAGCATCGGTGAGAAATTGGAAAAAAAAATCGACTGACCTAGTAAATGAATGTAATCGGACTTTACAGCGCGAACTGCATCCTACAGACACCAGCGTGCTCTCCGGTTAATTGCATCTTTCTGCATCCGCGTACATAAAGAAAGATTTACGAACAGAGACAGATACAGCGAGAAAAAAAGGACAGATGGAGAGAAAAAAAAGGCGCACCATCTCGCGCCAAGAATCTCTAGATCGTCTGCATTTTAAACTAAGCAACATTTCACAATTAAAGTTCACCTATAGAAATCGCCTAATCTGGGTCATTCCGTGTCGAATGAACGTATTTACATCGATACGTTCACGATGAAGGCGATTTTTTGACCCGGATTTTCATTGACCTTTACCAACCAACGACGACACCTACGCGACGACCACAACGTTGGAGCCCATTTCATGATATCGTATATCAATACAGGTACTTACGACTATGTACTCATGTACAAAGCACTTCCGTAACGCGACGTGAGCCAGCACACGGTCAAGAAAAACAGCTAAGAAGAAAAACTCGCATCGATTAAGGCGATACGACTTACGAGATAAAAATGGTTTTACAATTACGATCGACGATGACGACGCGATGACGATGTGTCCACCATGTACGGACATTTTTTTTTTTTTTTTTTTTTTTTTGTTCTCATCTATTTATTGCTGCCACTACGACGATGACGACCTTCAATTACATAATTATACGAAATTCTTCTGGCAAATTTTATAACCATCCGTATGATATGGTCGCGTGTATATGATGAAGGCAGGGGTTGGCAACAATTCAATCAACTGACACAATTAAAACTTAATTCTCCTAATACTTTTGCACTAAATAAGTATCTCGTATTTCGAAATTTTTCAAGCCTCTCAGATCTATGAAATTAGTCCACAACCTGAGGTCAATCAGTCAGATGGCTTGTTAATTTACTTTCACGAATCTCTGAAATATTCAAAGTAATTATCTTTTCTAAATGGAAAATGTTTTCTACCAGCTTCATTCACTCCTTCTCTCATCTACATCTAGCCTCTTTCAAAAATGTGTGAGCTTCTATACAACGTCATCTTTACTTCAATTTCAGCTCATTTAGATACCAAATATATGATTGAATTAGATCGTAAAAAATAAAACGTTCAAAAATTATAATAGGAAGGAGAAAGAACGAAATAAATCAAGCAT